>OMNN01026729.1:11053-24890 GCA_900302755.1 Chromis chromis
TTAATAAACTAAAATATAAAAATTACAAAAAGATACTGTGCATTCATGTGTCTTATTCCACAAACCAATAACCATAAAATGTTCAAGATTTCGTTTTTAAATAAAGAGATAAATATAGTGTTAAAATACATTCACACATTTATTAATTTTAAAAAAATTTTTTTAAATGTAAGTATTTTAGCTCTGCTTTGTCATGACCAACTCAAGAGGCAAATAGTTGGCTCCTTCACTTTTAAATGTCCACTAACTTGTTGCCAGTTGTGTCTTCATGCAGTTTAGATCTGGGGAAGTATAGTAATGGGTCTCTTAGGGCCGGTTTCACAGACAAGGCTTAAGCCTAGTCCCAGACTAAACTCCAAGTGACTTACACAGACACATCTTAAAATAGTCTTAGAATTAGGCTGTTCTGGATGAAACTATACTGACAAAATAATAAATCCTAACATAATTAAACCAAATTTAAGCCGTTCACAAAACCTACTTAAACATCCCAGTTTAACTAGTATGACTTAAGGACTGATCCTGGCTTAATCTAAGCCTTGTCTGTGAAACCGGCCCTTAGTGTTTTGTTTTTTTACAGAAAGCAGCTGCAAACACAGAGCTGATAAGAGCAGAGAGAATGAATCAGAACAGTTAGTCCTGGTAAAAAGGCAGGAGAACTGCAGAGCTGGCTGATACTTTTTGTGGGTTTATTGCTGTGAGCAAATCCTTTCAAACTGTAGCCATTTGATCCACTGTTAATCGAAAAACTTTAATTATAGCAGCTTTAAAATTGGTTTTGCTTTCATCGTCTTCAGTTTCAGCTCTAAAGTAAACATATGAACATGTCAAGCTACATTTCATTTATTTCCCCACTTAAAGTCTCATTTAATGTTCAGCTAATGGGCTAAAATAGAACTGCTTGCAAAGTAGTCCTTCTCTCTTTAGAATTCAATACACTAACCCTGTTTTCCCTCCATCATGAGGGTCCTACCTATCTAACAAGTTACTGATGTACCAGTCTAATCACATTAGATGTGATGTATGAATACGTCTAAGCAGGCTGCACAATTGCTCACTAGAATATTAGAATCTGATTTTGTGTTCATTCACTAGAGTTTCTGTTGGCTCTCTGCTGCATCAGAGACTTTTATCTCTGGGCTGTAGAAAGGGCCATGGGAACCGGGACCGATGTAATGGAACTGCTCAGAGATGATGCAGTCAGACCACTTGATTGCAGACAGAATTAGGCCAGTCTCTCTTCCCTCACTTAGTTATCTCTGGGTACCTCCAGCCCTGTTGTGATGTTATGGCATTAATGTTCTGCCCTGAGGTTAAATGTTTCCTCTCTGCACTGTTCCAAGGTAATGGAGCTTCCCCAAAACTTCAGAGACAGTACTTGGCTCCTCTCTTTCTCCGACACACACACAGAACAGCTTTGCACACAAACATACATCGCTAAGTATCAGTAACTTTTCCTTAGGAGGAATTAAATCTAGTTTGCCTTGCAGATGAGATTTAAAAGTAATAAAAGAAGCATCACATTTAGGAGGCCCAGCTCCTTAGAAAAGTGATTTAAAAAGAAAAGAAAAAGCCTCCAGCATAAAAAAGAACTGAAGTAAAAACCAACAGTCATTTGTTCTGCTTACAACTTTCACGTAAAGATCCTTCACACAAAATAGTAAAGATACATGAGGCCTTTATGAGGAAAATGTAAGAGGTTTTTATAAAGACTAAGTGCCGGGGAAGTATTGCTATAAAAATCCAATGAGAGTTTAAGATGTTCCATTGGGATCATTACTGGATTTAAGGAAGTCCGCACAACACCCTCAGCCATCTTTAGCTGAGATTCTGTGTTAACTACATTTAACAAACATCTCATTAAGATCTCTTCAAATGAGTGTCACAACCTGGCGAAAGGGTGAAAAGAGAATAGACAAAGAAGGTAAGTTTATTTTACATAGCTTTTAAGAGAATTAAACTGAGTAAAAAACAGATATTAACCCAAGCCAGAGGACAGAGAGACTGCTCGACTGCCACTACCTCACATAATGGAGTCAGACCAGGTGAGCTGAGTCATCATGAGGCCTGACATCATCCAATAGACTCCTGCTGGTGTAACCCTGACCCAAGGGTTGACAAAAATCAAAAGGTAGACCACAACAAACAACCTGGAGTTCTCCCCAATCTGGACGAACAAACATATCATTAGCTACATAAGCTCAACCGTAGTATTAAGGCAGAATGATGAAGGGCATTTAATTACTAGAAAGTCCCTGCTGTGCAGTTACTCCCAGATATCCGTGTATGTGATGTTGAGTATAAAGCTCTGCACACTTTCAATGCCAGTTTCAACAAACTCGCTGTAAGAACCTGCCGTCAAAACGGAATTGAAAAACTCTAGTAACTAAACAGACACCTTAAACCAAAATGCACAATACCAAAGCACTTAACAAATTCAGCCAAAATGGATAAAAGGACAAAATGGTAAATGGTCTGCACTTATATAGCGCCTTTTTGTACCTTAGCGGTACCCAAGGCGCTTTACAATGTGTTTCGCATTCACCCATTCACACACACATTCACACACCAGTGGTGACAAAAGGACTAGATTTTTCCTCTCAACACCAAAAAAAAAAAGAAGCAAAATTCACGTATAATACTCCTCTACTTGTCGTTTTAACAAATAGGCCAACTTCAGTTCAATGCCAGTTGCAAAAACCTCAGAACACAAAATGACAACGTATTATTGAATGACACCTGTTGTCACAGAAGTAGCAGCAACACAAAACAAACCAGGCCAAATCACAGCAGAGATATCATTCCATCTTACTGACATGGTTAATTTGAATCCTGGACAAGCCCCCAATTTGTCACAATCCGACTCAAAGCTGGACAAAGGAGGGGACACTACACATGAGTTGTAACTAAAAAGAAGTTTATTTTACAGAACTTATAAGGGAACTGATCTTAGTACAAACTAGTCAGGATCAAAACAATGTGTAAACCAGAGACTGGTTGACAGCCACTAGCTTTTATAATGCAGCCAGTTTCCACCAATACTGGAAATGTCCATATATAAACCATCATCATATGCCACAGGGCTTAGCAGCAGTTTGAGCTGCTGAGAACATTATATAAAAGCAGAGATGTATCATTTTGGGGAGAAGAACCGATGAGGGAAACATAGTGTATCTGAGTTCAGCTGTGTTAAAGTTTGACAGAGTGAAGCTAATTACTCTTCAAAATGGCTTCGGGGGAGTCTTGCTGTTGAATGTGCTCAATGATCCCAAATGTACCATTAATACAATTTACCGTCATTAGAGTTATGGCTTATCAGTGGGTATCAGCGGCGCTCACAGTTATTAATGGTTAACCACTGCAATTCTCATTTTCTGAAAAATTGTTATTGCATTTTAATATAACAGGAAAGAAATAAAGCATTAGGAACTTTAATTGCAATATAAGGAAATGATTTAATTAGAAGCAAATGAGTGCTTGGAAATAATAAGAAGCTGCATGTCTGTTTATTAACAGAGCAGGCTGGAGAGAAAAGGAGGTTTGTCAGATTCTTATCATCATCATCATCATCATGTATTTTTTCCCTCAAGGATGAGACCATCTTGCATTGTATGGCAAAAATATATAAGTCGTGTATTTTGTATACTCCCTCCATTTTCCACCTACTTGCAATTCTAGATCAGACTTTTTGCATTAATAGTTAATTTAAAATTTCCAAATATATCCATCAAGCACAGCAAACAGATGGTAAAGTATACTTTTTTTTTTTTTTTTTTTTTTAAATAAAAGTGGGTCAGAAAAATATGTTTTAAAGAGATTCTGCCCTGAAGTGTGTCTTTATGACACTGAAATGTCAGCGGACCCTGTGGTGTCAGAGGAGAATAAGACATTCTGCACAGGACAGACGGAAAGATTCACAATATCACCCCAAAGACAGTTTTATTCCTCTGCGGGTGTGTTGCTCTGATGTTAATGTCCAGCTTTAGAACACCATTCCTCCCTGTTCTTCTCTCTGTGAGCCTTCACTTTTATTTACAGCGTGCTGGCATCCTGTTCTGCTACAATGCTCTTTGGGATTTTTTTTCTTTCTTTCTTTCTTTTCAAAATCCCCAAATGCACCCTGTGTGTGTGTGTGTGTGTGTGTGCGTGTGTGTGTGTGTGCGTGCGTGCGTGCGTGCGTGCGTGCATGTGTGTGTGTGAGCCCTGATCAGCAGACTGTACAGATGGTTTCATTTTTCAAGTTGATGTTTCAAGATTTTAGAGTCAAGCTAGTTTAGTTCATCACAAAAAATCACAAATATATAATACTTTTTTTTTTTTAAAGGATTGTTCTACTGAGTTTTTTTGATGGGTTATAAAGCCAATGTATAGATATTACCAAAAGCTAATAAAACACTGTCAAGAAATCTTGACTTGAGACATAATTTAAATGAAGAGGAAAGAGTCAACTTCTGTCTGTCACTATCATTTCCCAGGAATCTTCATTCTCACAAAATTTGCCATTTCCTCTGATTCTGCGGTTTTATATTCCACATAAAGCTGACATCAGAATAGTTCACAGCTGTGACAGTTTGACTCCCCGGCTTGGATCCTTCGAGGCATGTGGGAGTATCGCGGTGATGGGAATAGGATGGGAGATGAGAGAGAGAAGGCAGGGAGTTATCTTTGGAAGGCAGGTTCTAAAAATTCAGCGCTGGCACAGGAAATGGTGCGTTTCTGGCAGTTCGCACCTCACTGCAGATTGAGCGGAATTAGGCAAGCTGTCCAAAAGGTGTGGAATGGAAAAAGGAAGAGAGCGGGATAATGTCCGGCAGCTGATCAAACATGTCCAGAGAGAGGAGGAGAGGATGGAACTCATGCTCCGGTCTGTCTCTCTCAATCTGCTGCTTTGCGTACTCAACATGTGGGCCCCTCTGACCACAATAACAAGTGTGCTGCACTGTGTGTGTGTGTGTGTGTGTGTGTGTGTGTATTTGTTCATGTGTGTCAGTACAGCTAGAAATATGTCAAGTCAAGTTTCTTTGTAGACCATAGCCTTATAACAGTGGATGCATGCACAAGCTAAATAAAGTAAAAATGACTTCAGTTTATCCTTAACCCTTTAAGTCCTAGTGCGTCATCGGCGACACGGTTGGGCTAGCGCACTTTGGAATACCGTAAATATGTCACTGTTTGTGCTATCGGAAAAAAATCAAACAGTTTCTGAAAGCTAAGTCGTTGCGCTTTAAAGTCAATATGGTGTCATTACGGTAATTTCATTCGTGACCCCCGAGGAATCTGCAGGTGAAATTACCGTAAAATTACCGTAATGACACTATATTGGCTGTAAAGCGCAATGACATTGCCATTACGGTCATTACGGTAATTTTGTTTGTGCCCCCCCAGGAAATTACCGTAAAATTACCATAATGACACCAATATGGTGTCATTACGGTAATTTAATTTGTGTCCCCCCAGGAATCCGCAGGATTAAATTACCGTAAAATTACCGTAACTCTTATAATAGGCAGTAAATCGTAAATAGCTGCCAGATATTCAAAGTTTTTTCTGAAAAAAATGGGCACAAGCACTCACAGGACATTTTCTTACCTTTTTGTAATCAAAATAAGAAAAGAAAAAAAACAGGTGGACATTTTGAGGCTCAGGTCTTAAAGGGTTAAAATGGGACAATGTTGATGCTAAACTCAAAAAAGCAGGAAGACTATTAGTTTACAAGTTCCCAAAAACAATGTTTGGTACTACCAGCCCAGTGCAATCATATGTACATGCACAACATGTTACAGCCCAGGAAAAGTGGAGTTGCAAAGAACAGCCAGGTGGATGCTGTTTCACCAAAGTTGATGTTTTTTTGTTTTTTTAATTGAATATAGGTAATTAAAACTAACACAGATCACAAAAAAGGAGAACTAATTGAGGGTGCTACTCAAATAAAAGAAAATATTTTAACAAAAACAGGACTTTTGCAAGAAGTTAGAAATACACTAACCTAAACTGCATTTTCAAAATAAAAGCTAAAAAAAAAAAAAAATCAATTCTAACTCATCTGACCTATTCCATCCACCACAGACGTACAAGAGGGAGTCAAAATTCAATCAAATGTCTAATATTAACCATCTCAAGGCTCACACAAGCTACACAACACTCACATATGTGCATACACACCAGTGTAGGGATAATTGACCTGGCTTGATAGGAAGTATGTTGCAGTGCCGGTCCAATCTGGTGAGCCAAAGGAAGAGGCAGGACAGAAAGCAGGAGCAAGAGGGTCTGGACTCAGCCTCCAATCAGCAGCAGGGACTCACACGTAGAAATTTACATGCAAACTTAAAAAGGGTTAATCCCACAAAAGGGCAGGAATAGTATAATTTTCTTAGGGCTGTAACAAGTCACAAAAAGTTCCAAACACAATAAAGGTGGAGGCAGGTTCAGAAGGCCACTACAGTTGATGTTTTGATACATGGTTTTGTTCAGAGTGGAAGAGGAAAGGCTTCCAGATGTCTTTTTGCTGAGTTTCTTATGGAGTATTGAAGTGTTTTTAAGTTTGAGGTCTGTAAGGCAGTAACACCTTTTCCTCATTTGGAGTGTAAATTTGGTTTGGCAGATTTCGTGTATTGACATGAACCACAACCGCACACTGTGCACCTGCATGACCACATGCTCCATCAGCTACTCCAGATAATGAGCTTCCTGAGTCTGGTTGTATCTCTGATGAATGAATGAAATGATCACTCCTCGTTTTCTTTTTTAATATTTCTTTATCCTGGTGCCAGGAAGCCACATGCATACAAAGGATGGTATACAAAGTGATTAAATATGTTGACACTGACACACAGTTTTACTGTATACAGAACATAACCAGGACAGCAGGGTCATAAAGTTTACTCCTTCACTGGCCTGTTTGGCTTGTAGCCATTTATTCTATACTAACACAGCATCAGGGAAAGTCACAGGCCTCCATAAAGCCTGTTCTATCTTTACAACAGAGGGTCTCTGTCTTTGACATCTGTGACAAAGGCTATAATTCTGTTACATAAAGTAATATAAAGCTTCTGGCATAAACATGATATAGCAGAATGTAAACTTAGAAGCATTACATTTCCAGTAAATTGTCATTATTACACACATTAGAGAATGTTTGAAAGATGCCAGACCACCAATAATAGGCAGTAGATGCAATGCCTGCCTAAATTTCAAATTAGATTTAAATTGACTCCATATTTTCAGTGCGGTAGACACATTGTTTGGCTTTTCCTTCCAAGAGGTAGTGGTGCAGAGAGCACATGTTTAAAACACCAAACTTGTACACCTCAGCCCATAAATATGATATACTACAACAAGCGACTTTATGAATGTTGGAAGCCCAGTGATACTGCAAGAAATGAGTTTCTAATCCAGCTAAAGTATGAAATGCATTGGGTTTTGCTTGAAAGGGAAACTAAACAAAGGAAAGATGGTCATCCCGACAGTTCATCTTACTTCCTTCTGCAATGTTGGTTTCTGATTGTATTTGAATAAATATTTAATTTTGTTTAAAAGTATGTGTGTGCATAAACCCCCAGGTAAATAAAGATGTCATAGGATACATTTAATTGGAAATCAGTAGAAATCCTTTTGGTGTGTCTGAATGTTGACTGAAAACAATATGCTCTTTTTTTAAAACTATATATTTAGAAATAGAAACGCTGAGTTGGGAAACATACATATTTAAATCATCTGCATAGAAGGATATCTTTAAGGCTTGCTGACTCATTTTGAGCCTGCTTCACTCGTCATTGTTATAGCTATATGGCTTAAATAGTTGCATTAAACAAAAGCAGAACAATTTTGTTTGTTTCAGTACAAAACTTTGGTGAAGTTATCCAGGCAATCCAACCAAACAAGGTCAAATGTGTTAATTTAGTTCTAGTTTAACTGGTGAATAGGATTGTCAGTGTCAAGAGAAACACTGATTTTGACCAAATCGACATCCAATCTTGGATTATGTGACAAAGTAAGTTAGAACTCTAATTTTTCCTCACCATTTGTCCCTTCACACATTCATGCTACACATTACACAATACTGTTTTCCTTCTGTGTATTTTGCTTTAGTTTAGCCATGCTAGTGTAACATCACAGCACATACTATCCCGGGCTTGCTTGTGTTAATATTATGTTACAGTTTACATACATCATATGGGAAAGCACACAGCCATTAATTAGTTTCAGTTATCCTGTATTAAGTTAACGGGTCAAATATGGTTTAATTGTTGCTCCTTTGTTCTTACTTACCTTTCTTTGTTCCTTTGTTCCTACTCACCGTGCAGGACTAGTGTTTGGGAAGAGGCCGGCCCAGCACTTCCTGAATTTATGGTGTTGGTGATGTCACTGGGCGATACCAAATGGAGGGTTTTCTCCTTTTGATGAACGTTTCTTTCATATTAAAAGGGAGCAGTCAGTTGTGACTTCAAATGTTTAGCTCAAAGGGGGGAAATTAGCGATGCCAACAAGTTTGTAGTGTGTACAGTGATGTGGTTGTTTGCAGTTTTGTTTGCATCAAGGTTAAGTAATAGGTCAACATGCTGTTTGATGGTAGGGCTGAAGTAATGAAGGTGTGAATTGAGTGCCCTATAAGAGTTTGCTTTATTGAGAGAGAGGTGAGGCTGTGCTGCCAAAATATGCATTTTTTTGAGTAGCTATGGGTTCATTTTGGGTTTATTTTGCACACAAGATGGCTGCCTGCCTACCACCTTCCTTGACCTTTTGGCCTGGCTACTCTACAGATCATGTTTTAGTAATTCTGCAGTTGCACCAGCAGTGGAGATAAAATCACAAGTTTGCCTTTCTAGGAAGCCTGACTGCTCAGTGTATGTTTTGTTGCAATCTGCCTCTATTTGTGTTTCCTACATTTTCTTTTTTTTTAATGGGAGCAATTACTGTTCCTCTTATTATATTTTCTGTTTCAAAGTAGTGGTGTAAAAACTATTTTCTCTAAGACAGGTTTATTTGATGCTGATGAGAAAAGAGATAGAAGGCCAAACTCATTAAAGTACATCAGCAAATACAGAGCGGATGTCTCTTATATTCAGGTCTAACATGCTAACCTCTAAAGCATGATCCTGCATGGCTGGCTCTTAGTCGGTTTAAATTAGAGGCAGCAGTAACAGAGCTCTTCCTGATTTAGAGTCATGCTATATCATCACTGGGGACAGAGTTTCCCAGGGCCATAAGGAAGCTCTTCTTAGCAGTCAAACAGCTGCCACTGAAGGCTAAAACTCTGGGATGCCGGATGAAAATTATTTAACAGTTATAGAGGGAACCATTAAGCTTATATTGCATTAACATTTTATTTGATTCTTACTGTAGCTTAGTTGTGGCAGTGCCTTAAAAACAAAAAATCATTCCTGTTTTCTGTTGCTGGATTAGTTGTAGCCATAGTGATAGAAACTGGACCAAGTTACTATAGATGAAAGACTAATGTATAGACATGTATAGCAATGCAAAAATGCATTAACATCCTCAATAAGAATGTTAAACAGAGCTTTAAAGTGAACTGCCTGTATGTGTTGGCATATTCTGCCCACAGATCTATCTTCAGACATTAATGAATTACTGCCAGCACCTGACATTTACTGTTGTTGTTGTTTTTTACTGTCATCAAAATGTTTCCCTGGAAATACATTTATCCAGTTACTTGTAGAAATAAGAAAAATGCATCATCGAACAAAACAAACCTTTTTTTTTTTTTTTTTTAAACTTTTGGCCAGTCACATAATGGCCAGCATGCAGTGTCCCGAATGTTTGTCACTATTCCCCTGCTTCTATTCTTCCTGTCCTGCTGAAAATGCTTGAAAAAAATCCTGTTATTGATTCACTGTCTGATGCTTTTCCCTCATTTTTCATATTGTATGACACTGACTAAAGTATCACCATCAACAAGCAGACACCTTACATCGTGATACAAGTCATGTCTATGTTCCCCAGGTCCTATGTTTTCCTAAAAAGGGTCCTATGTTCCCCGGTCGCAATACATACTGGGGAACATAGGACCCATTTGGGGAAAAGCGGGGAACATAGGACCCTTATATAGAAAAAGGGTCCTTTGTTATATACATAGGAGATATGGACCCGGGGAACATAGGTACGCTCCCTCTGGTGGCTACACTGCCATATCGCAATAGGTTACAATCTACTTAGCTTCAAGAACTTCATTTAATTTTTTTATTAGTCTTCAAATGCATCAACATTTTAGCCCCAGTGCCTTTATCTTATCACGTATATCCACAGACGAGGCAGTGACATAGTAACTTGGAGCATGATGAATGGCTGCTTTAAAATATTGCATCGTAGATCTAAATTTGGACCGTCAGCTCCCTCCATAAAGCGCTGTCCACTCTGAAACACTTTACTGACTGAAGACATATTACAGCAAAGGTTAGAGGTATGTGTAAAATGTCAACGAGGGAAAAGAGTGGAAAATTAGCGGTAGCTTTTAACTTTCTGTGCAGCATATCAGCTTCACACACTTTATGTTGACCGGCACCATCCTTATCACAAAAGAACGATCACAAAAATGTAACTAATGGACCATTTGCTATTCCCTATACTGCACAAATGATCTGGCTCAGGCATAAACTGTGTATTCCCATCTACAACATGCCTCTGAGATGGTAAATTGCCAACATGAAAACAGTGCTGTTAAGTGACCTTTTATTTTTTCCACAGCTATCTGTAGAACTGTTCAGGATTCCTCATCTGCATTTAATTATGTAAAGGTCAACTACAGTGTTTCTGCAGCCCTTATTCCAGTCGTGCCGTGGCACGGACATTATCCCTGACAAGATGATTGCTCTGTCAGCTTGAGGCTCCGTTTGATTATGTATGTTTTCATTCAGCGCCCCATGCGTGCTGACTGGCTTTGGCGGGATGTGGAGGTACGAAAGGTGCTGCTACGGTGTAATTAATCTTTTTGCCTCGCTGTGGCCATCAGCATGATGTGCTGTGCCCGGCGCCCATTAAAAACAACAGGATCACGCTAGAGACAGTGATGAAAACAGCAGCAGGGAGAACGGGAGCAGAATGATTATTATGGGAGTTGATGGGTTTCCTTTTTCCCCCCTGTTGCTCCAAATGCAAATGGTGTCACTGAAAAGTAGCTTTCACCAAAGTGTTTAATGATTATATGTTATCTGCATTAGGAATCTCATATGGAAGTGCCCTTGGAAGGCTATGGGGAAAAAAAGCAAAGCTGATTTACTCTGCAGACTTTTACGCAGAGTGTATATTTGTACACTTTAATATATGGTAAATGGTCTGCACCTTTTTGAACCTTAGCGGTACTCAAGGCGCTTTATTTATCCAATGCCGACAGAGCTGCCATGCAAGGTGCTAATCTGCCATTGGGAGCAACTTCGGTTTCAGTGTCTTGCCCAAGGACACTCCGGCATGTGGGGGGGGACCGGGGATCGAACCGCCAACCTTGCCATCAGTGAACAACCCGCTCTACCACCTGAGTCACAGCCACCCTATATATAACATAAAAATCCACTCTCATGTGGCTGAAATTTGCAATCCTGATCAACTATAGGAATTAATTGCAGATGACAACAAAATGACCTCACTGTGCTGCAGTTAAAGGACCAGTACGACATTTTGAGAAATATATTTTTTCACATTCTTGCAGAGTTAGATGAGCAGAGCCAGCAGCTGGTTTGAGGTGCTTGCAGATGGATTTTGTGACCTTCATGGAGAGCCGGTGGACTGTTTTCTATCATCGTGCTAAGCTGAGCTAACCGGCTGTTGGCAGTAGCTTCGTAAATAATGTGCGGACAAGAGAGTAGTTTCCATCGTCCAGTATAACTCTCAGTGAAAAAAGTAATAAGGATATCTCCCAAGATGTCTTTTTTTTTAAGCTGGTATCTTAATCCTAATGCAAAGCAGTTAAGGCAGGGAAAGAAACACATTACGTAATGGATGAGGGGCAAATAGCCGTGATAATGTAAAGGAGCACAATCCATCTGCGTGTTTGTGGGTGAGGAAACCTATTTCTGCCATAGCTCCTGCCTGTGCCTCTGCTCACCTTAACTGCACAAATTCCAGAAATCTCCCGGTGCCTGCTGGGAATCATTACCCAGCGCTGGAAACTGGAAGCAGGTTTCCAGAGTGAACATCCTGCCACACACTGTAGATTTGTTCTTGCTTTGGCAGGACATTCAAAAGCAAAGTGTCTCATTCGCAAGCTGAGAAATAAGAGCCACTCGCGTTTATTTATTGGACCAACATTATGCAAACAGGCTCCGGTTTGTGTTTTTAACATTTTCACTCATCAGTGTTTGATGGCTCCGAGTCACAACGGGGATAATTAATCAATTAGAGATTTAAGAGGCTTTTTGTCCTCCGCTGGCGGGGATTAATGGGCTCATTTATGTGATGGCGAGGCAATGTTTTCAGACGCCGCATGCAGACTGAATCACGGTGAGATCGCATCCGGGTTGCAGTGTTTAAATCACCTTGTTAGACGGTGAGTCGGTAGTAATCATGTTCCAGCGGCTGTACCTGATAAGCACCAGCAGTATTCCAATTCTGGCCCTGTCATATCTCACAGGTGCCATTTCTCTGGATCATTTACTCGTTCCGTTCTTCCCCCCGGTGAGTTTTTCATCCGAGAACCGTAGGACATAAAACGCAAGTAGCCCCCGGTGATGAGAGAGGCTGGTGTGCAGGCAGCGGAAGGCAATCATATGTATCCTCCATTCCAGACACTCCTGTATCTGAATGACTGTCATCAAGGGCGCGCGGTGGGAAAACATGCACACACCACATTCCTTCCCCTTTTTTGGCCACGTCTGGCTGGCATGCAACGCAAAGTGCACTTCATTAGTTAAGCTATCGACATCAAACACGAGGCGCTGGGGCCCGGTCTTAAACCAAACACAGCAATAAATCAGTCTACTTACATCAGTTACTGTATTTCATGACAGATGTAAGCAGTGGAGGATCATTATGTAATAATAATCATAAAAAAAAACCCTTGTGATTCATCAAAGAGGATGAAAGTGAAAGAGAAGAAACCAAGTAGAAGGTCTAATAAATAAATGTGAAGAAGTTATGTCAGAAGAATATACTGAAAAGAACATGTTCTATTTAAAGCTACTTTATATATAGATATAGATATAGATAGGTAGCTTAGTCCTCTGTTTCCTAAAATAGAAGTAGGCTGATGGTTAATTTAGTATATTTTACCTCTGAATTGCAGTTTAGTAGAAGAATAAAGCACCTCAATTTTTTGTCAGCACACAGAATGAACAGCTTAGCAAAAACAGTACGATACTATATAATAAACCTTTATTAATTTCACAGTGGGGAAATTTGCATTGTTACAACAGCAAAGGAGATAGTGCAAACATTTACAAAATATCAAAAGAATATCAAAATAAATATCAGTAGAAAAATAAAAAACGTACCAAAATAAATATACACAGGTACTAGTATTGGATTAAAATCACATACTTCATCTTTAAATCCTGGTTTTGATCATAATATTTCTTGAGTAAAAAGCCTATACACAAATGTTGACATACACCGATCAGACATAACATTATGACCACCTGCCTAATATTGTGTTGGTCCCCCTTATGTGGTCAAAAATGCTCTGAACCATTGGGCATGGACCAGAGGACCTCTCAGGGTGTCCTATGGGGTCTGGCACCAGGACCAGGGCAGTGGATCCTTTGGGTGCTCTGGCTTGTGCAGTGGGGCCTCTGTCAATCCAACTTGTTCCACTGCATCCTGTTGATGCTTGATCAGAATGGGCTCTAGGAAGTTTGGAGGTCAAATCAACATCTTGGGCCATTGTCATGTT
>OMNN01026731.1:7506-20074 GCA_900302755.1 Chromis chromis
ATTAAATGAATATTACTAATTCTGAAACTTAAGTTTTATAATAAAATACAGTGATACCTAATTTTGCAAAGGACTCAAAGTTAAGTTTAATGCTTTGTTTGACTCCCTGAACCAGGGATGTCACTTTACCAGAAATTTGGCAATCAGCAATAATACCATTGAATTTCATGATTCTCACCTGATATCAAAAACATATTGCACGTTAACTCATTTATGTAAAAGTAACTGCTGAAAACAGTGTCTAACACACAGACACACACAGACAGAGCTATGTATGTAACAACAAGCTATATTTAGCTTTTAAAATGCTCTGTGACACCGTTTGCATTTTGACTTCTGTCTGCCTTTAACTTGTCTCTGATCATCTGACACAAAATATCTCTCTGTGCTTTATTTTTTGTTGTTGTTTCTGTAGCTGCACTTGCTGCCACTTGTTCCAGATGTGGTTGGTACTAACCAGTTTGCCAGCATCTACACATACCATAGAAAGACCTGCACCGTTGCATTATAGGAATTTTGGCACTGACTTGGCATCCCCGCCCTAAACTATTGTTTTTGGTGATTATGTTGCAACTTCGGAAGATACAGTCATTTCCTGTTTACTGGTGATTTGGGTTGAGTGTTGCCAATGTCTGTGTTCTTACTTTGTAATGGTGCTGCACATTTTAGTGATTCCCAGAAGACTGGGAGCACATTTGTTTTGGAAAAAAAAGCTATAATGCTACTAATAGGCGCAACAATGCCTCTAAAGGGGGTATTTTCTTCTTTTTTCATCAGGGGTGGCTGTGGCTCAGGTGGTAGGTGGGTTGTCCACTGATCGCAAGGTTGGCGGTTTGATCTTTTTAAACTTTTAATTATGAGCTCATGTAAGCAAGGAATCAATTCTGGAAAACATAGTTCGATACATATTCCATTATATTTTGAATTGTCACCTTGTGCCTGAAATTCGTGTTTAATTCAAATAAATAAAGACATTTCCACCATAAATTGATTTTTAAAAAGGCACAAATTGGTGCATAAAAAATCACCAGAATGCAGGAAATGAACTGCTTGACATTCAAAGTCCCCTGGCTTAATGTGTCTTTGGTCCCATCATATATTCAAATGAACCCTATGCCCGTGAACCTAATCCAGTAGATCATCAAACACTAGGCAGGGAGATACAATTTCTGCTTTATACAAAGTTATTTACAGCAGAGTGAACATAAAACTCAACTGCCATTTGATGTTTTGCTGTCGAGCGCACAGATGGAGAGTCTGCCCTGCAGGGTTGTCTGAGTTACACAGCAAAATCAATAAACTGCATGTCACATTATTTTCCATACAGTGACCACAGCGAGAGCTGATCCTCTCAAAACATACACTATTTGTTTTGGTCTGTTTTATCATAAGTGGCAGCAATAGAGTTAAATTCATCCTGACTGTTTATTATCATATTATAATAAAATGTATTATTATTATGTATAAGAATTCTGCTGTTTAAGCACTTGTAAAAGATGATGACACTATTTGCTGTTGCTTTCTGTCTGGTTTCAGCCTTATACATAGTTACCATTCATCAGATAATACGGTTGGACCCAAGTGAAACTGTAACTAAATCATTTTATTAATATGGTTTTATTTCATTTAGACCTTAGTCTTAGTCTTAGCGGCTGTTTATAGAGTTACTAGATAAAACTAGTAAAGAGTCATTGTATACTAATATTGTAGTGCTATTTAGATGCTATTATTAACCTGCAATTAGGAAATGAACCTGTATGACGTGGGTTGTAACAAGAATTCAAAGTGCATCACTGTTGGGTCATCATGAGGTCAGTACTGGGCTGTTACTGAAATGGGTTGTCTTGTTTCAACATCATTGAAAGTAGCTGCTGAAATGTTGTTTTTAATCAGCATAATGAATGTGATGTATTGGTTCGCCATCAAACCTTTTGTTTCTTTATTTGATCGTTTATAAGAACTCAGGTTTACTGTAACATATACTAAAGCTGAGCTGTACCAGACCTGCATATGCACCTGGCCGTTGGTCCAATCATAGAGATTTTTCCCAGATTGTATGTATGATGTATTAACCAGTTAAACGTTTGGAAACTTGCTATAATGTCAGAGATACATGAGAAAACTACCAGCCAACAGGCAGTTAGCTTAGCTTAGCATAAAGGCTCTAAGTGGGGGGTAAACATATTTTTACTACTTACATTATCTAATGGGTTAGATAATATGTAAATGCCAAACTTTACATGTAATTATTTCATATCTGTTCGTGCAGAGTGTACGTCCATACACACACTATTAGATGGAGATGGATGGAGAATTGGACATTTAAATGGTACTCTAAATCATGAACACATAGCATCCGTGCACTTTTCAGTTTACAACCAATCGTGTTTGATGTCACTTGTAAACACAGGATGTCGAGCAGATCTAGTTTCTACACCAGCACCTCTAAAGTTCACTAATTTCCTGCTATTAAATTCTAATAAAACTGAGATGCTCTCAATTGACAGACACCAGTTTGATCAGGTAACATTAACGTTTGACAGCTGTATAATTTCACATGGTTTCACAGCCCAAAATCCTGGTGTTATGTATGATTCTACCCTCCTCTATGATTGACACATTAAGACAACATGGCTCAAATTCTCTGTATTCTGTCCTTTCACACGCCTTTACTTCATCCAATTTATCTCGTTCGTGAAATTAAAAAGAAGCCATCAGGCCGCAGGGCTTTTTCCAACCGCTGCCATTTCCTCTGTAATATCCTCACTGCTAATATCAGGCACTTTGACTCTGTTGAGGCCTTTAAATCCAAACTCACAACTCATCTTATTGCCTTATCTTTCCGTTAATTGCTTTTACTTCAGGCTTTTTACTCATTAACATTATCCACACAGCAGATAAGTCTTAGTCTTAATTAATATATGACTGTCTAGAATTACACTACAGTCCGGTTTGTCCTGTCACACAGGCTTTTCTGTTTTGGACCGTTGGTCGTCCTGGGGCCTCGTTCTTTCCGCTGGCTGTTTGTGAATCATTCCAGATGTTTTGGATCATTATCTTCCTGGAGATTCAGCTTTTCCTCTTCTCGCACTCTCCCTTGTGTACATATTATACTGTTTCTCCAATCTGTGCCCTTTCTGTTGTCTTTTGCTTTTGCTTTTTGTGCACTGGTTGTTTTGACTTTCCAATCTTTATGCTAAACTTTCCATGTGTCTGCAGGCTTTAGCCTTCATGTTAGGTTGATTTGTGTTACAGGAAGTTGTTGTTGGCAGAGTACTTTTTAAATTTTACATTTCCCTTTGAAAAACAAGAAATAATATAATGATGGTTGTGCTGGTCGAGAGGTTTTTCACCTTTGGACAAATAACCATCACCAGTGTTGGGCAGAAGCTACTTACAATGTGTGATAAGCTAAGCTAGCAGTAACTCTACATGAAATAAAGTTTCACTACTCAAAGAAACGTAGCAAGCTAAGCTACACCAACAAACGGAAAAAGTAGCTTACAACATCACAAGCTACTCTAAATATTTAATTTTACATATTATTTTATTAATTTGCTGCCTACACAGTGAAGAACGTGTAACTAGCTAGTAATTAGATGTTGACAATGGTAGTTAATATTTGCAAACTGTATCAAAGAATTGTACATGATGTCGCGGTCATACTGAAGTGCCTTGGTTAGCTGCACATATTCCATCATGTATAGTAGGTCCTTATGCTAAACTTTCCAAGTGATTTGTGCTACAGGAAGTTATTTGTTGGCAAAGACTAGTTTTTAAAATTTACATTTCTGTTTGAAAAATAAGAAATAATATGATATTGTACTGGTAGAGAGATTTTTTAATCTTTGAACATATAACCATTACCAGTGTTGGGCAGAAGCTACTTGCAGTAGCCTATGTGATAAGCTAAGGTATCAGTAACTTTACATGAAATAAAGTAGCAAGCTAAGCTACACCAACATGGCAAAAGTAGTTTACAATGACTATTACTTTCAAATTTTATTTTTACATTTCATTTTGTTCATTGCTGCCTACACAGTGGAAAAACATGCAACTAGCTAGTAGTTAGCAGTTACAAAGCTGCTAGCTATTGTTTGTAGACTGCGCTAAGGATTGGTACATGATGTCACGGTCATACCGAAGTGCTTCTGTACTCCACATAAAAAAAATCAGTATTTATACAATTGGTAATTTGTTCTTTTACAAAATTTGACTGTCAAATTACACTTTTTTCTACTGTATTTAAATCAACAAAAATTATTATTATTTTACAGATATTGAATAAATGGTAAGTCATTTTTCAACTGTTATTTAACAGATGTTTTTTGTTGTTGTTAAATTACAGATAATATCAAGTGAAAACAAGTAGCCATTTACAAAAAAAAACCCAAGCAAACAAAACAACATGCCACAACTGTATATAATGTCCATAACAAAAACGTATATTTTTACAAATAATAATTAAAAAATATTTACCTCCGCCGCTTCGCTCGGCAGAGGTAAATATTTTTGCCAGCGTTTATCTGTTTGTCCGTTTGTCTGTTAGCAACAGATTTTCATGAAAAGTTTTTATTTTTTTGGGAGGAGAGTTTTTCCACTTTTTTAATGGGGAGAGACAAAGTGAAAGTGAAGACAGGAGAGTGACATGCAGCAAATGTTCTTGAGCTGGACTCAAACTCATGACTGCTGCTGAAGGACTGAGCCTCATGTGGTATCACCTTAACTCGGTGAGCTAAACGGCGGCCCATGGTGTGTTTTTTATGCTAGAATGAGCATCATGGGTGATATAAATCCAAAGATTTCTACCTTGAAACTGCACGTCAGACTTTCAGGGTTTCAGCAAATCTAAGGACTTTCTTTCATTATTCTCCTTATGAATTCATTTCTGGTTTGAACATGTACGGCGGAATTACTCCAATATTACAACTTGCCATTGTGTAACATAGAGTGGCTTTACAGTGTTTAAGCAGAGTCGTAGGTGAGCTGGTGTTCTGAGCTGCAGTGAGTGGTGGAGGGGTTGGTGGAGAAAGTGGCAGGGACATCAGTTACATCTAAGTCATTTTAAGGCAAGAAGGGATTATTTTCATGGAAAAAAAACTTCTAGATATGTAATTTTGACACACAGATAATAGTTTTAAGAAGTTAAATCAACAACGACTGAGGGACTTAAAGCAAATAAATGCTGGATATGTGTCAAATGTTTGTGTTCAGATGATTTAATATAATATTAAGCCGGTAACGTATCTGTTGGGACAATTAATACATCAAGTTGATATTGTGTGATATTTAAGAATCACCATCAGCAGCAGAGTGTAGCAGTTCTGTTGACATGCAGCTCCATCACCATCTCCGTCAGCGTTCACTGACCTACTTCTCCAAACCCAGTGAGGATATTAATGTGCAGCCTTAGTGTGTAATTTGAAAATGGAGAAAGTGTGATGTGATGTGAATCAAATAATGTTGTGAGATGGAGCACAGTGGTGTACTGGCATCCAGGCTTAGTGGGGCAGATCCTAGTGGGCCGCTGGTGGACTGACAACAAAGTATTACCATCACTGTCTGTTTCTGTACCTGCTCTCTCTGTGTAGCTGTCATGAGATTGTGCTTCTTCATATGTAATCAACCTTCACCGACCCGAGAACCCCTCCCTCCCCCTGAGGCCGATCCCAGCAGATAAATCCAACACTGAATGTGTTTCCCCTGATGGAACAGGAGTCAGCAGGATTTGATCGAGTTAGTTTAAAGGAATGACGAAGTAAGAGCCAGTACAAGATTTTCTTTCCTACGGAGGGCTCACTACAACTCATATTAACCGAATTAATAACTTATATGAAAAGTGACCTTGGACATTTTTCACCTTTGAAGCTAACATCACAGAGTTTTGATTTGAATTTCAAATGCTGCAAAACTAGACCCGAGGCGTAGGAGGAAAATAAACACTCTGATTAGTGGAGCAGCTTCTGGGCTCCGATTTCCTCAGAATCATTTGAATAACATCAGAGGCTGAAAAACAATACAGCATTAGCTGATTCAGTGTCACTTTCCACATTTTCCACTCCACTGTATGATTTATGATCACTAGCAGCCCACTTCCCCTGCGGATCAGATTACAGATGCTGGACCTGTTTGTGGAGATGCTCCATTAAATGACATTGAGACAAATGTTTTCAGAGTCCTTCGAAAGGTCTGCTGCCACACTGTACAATTATTATCAAAGTTGAACAATAATTAAAATTCTACAATTCTACAATTTCATTTAGCAGACGCTTTTATCCAATTTATCCAATTTATCCTGATATGATTTGTACTGTAATCTGACGGGTGGAGTATCTATTCATAATATCACCTCAGCTAGCTGAGGGTCTGCATTGTTAGCAGCTGTTTTAGTGATGTTCAATAGAGTCCTTTAACACAAATCATTGTATTTTTCGATAAAAAGATTCGTCCAAAGGATTTGTTTACCAAATTGTTCAGGCCTTGATGGGAGTTCTGACTGCCTAGTCCCCATCACTGTACTGAAACCAAGTGGCTACCTCTGGGGCTGAAAAATGAAGCCATGCAGTGCAGAAGTACAGAAATTGAAGTTCCTTGAATAGTCACTGGCTCCAAAAGTGAATTGATCCCCATAGACCTCCATGTTAAAATATCCAACTTTACAGCAGAAATAAACATGTTTACAGCCTGATACGAAGAACAGTTTTGGTCTCTATAGCTAATTTCCCCGTTCATGACAACTGTACAGGACGGGAATTTTTATAGAACTCACCTGTTTCAATTTTATTAAGCCTTAAAGTTATAGTATATAATTAGGGTGTGGCTGCTTTGCGTGACAGAACAGTCCATGACCAAGAGATGTTTGTATGACCTGCCTCCACTAACACTCCATCTCTTTGCTAATCTTTTGCTTAGCTGGGAGTTTGGAGGATTCAGACACAGCCAAGAAGGCGACAACTGGATCCAACACACTTCAAAACTTCTCTCCAGTAATCCTACAGGTGACGTGACAGAGGGTTCGTCCATATTCATATCGAGTCAGTGACTAAAACACAGCTGAACAGAGTTTGTTCCTGAACTGAACAAACTCTGTTGCTGAATTTGTTAAGCTAGGGTAATTAGCTCCCACCTTCTGAATGAAATATGAACTTTACAGCACAAAATGTTGAATGAATCACTAAAAGCACAGTGCTAAAAGAAGAGAAAACATGTTTAGTGTTAATCAGACATACAGGGCTATGATGAACGGACTTTCCCGTGACTTTCTTAGAAAAAACTCTTTTATCCTCTCCAGCAAAATGGAGAAAATATACAATACTGGCAGCATCATTATGGTTTACTTTTCCTTACACAAAAATTGAGGAGGCCTAAAATTTCTGTTTGACTTTAATAATTATTACTGAGATCACCGCAGTAGCGTTGAGCCACTGGAAATGAGTTTGTTTATGGTCTGATGGTCCGACTTTCCAGGATCCATCAGAGGAGATAAGAGTTATTGAACTGTGCTGGTTTTCCAAGCAGAACTAATATATTCACCCAATTTATTAACGACAGTGTCAAAATATGAAACACTGATGAGCGCAGCTGTACATCATCAGAAAATTTTAGAGTGCAGTATTTATGTGGTATTCGTGTTCATTTAATGAAAATGTAATATATACGTATGACTTGCTCTTGACAGTTTTACAATCTGTTAAACAATTTGACCCTCACATTTCATCTCCTAGATAACCTTGATGCCTTAGGAGGGGGAACACTGTGGCATCATGTACCCAAATAAATGAGAGCAGGGTATCATGCGCCTGAAATACTCGGGGCGTGATTATTTTCTGGGCAATCATTCCTGCTCTGCCATTATCACGACTGTCAGTGAGGCTTATCTGTGCCTGCCTGCCTCGGCGGCCGCAGCTCAGACACATCCTCCAAGCAACCACGACGCATTGTTCTAATGAGGTTACAGCCTGAAGCAAAGTGATTTGTTTTGTAGACGTTATTATGGTGGCCTTTTGGCTGGCCCCTTAATTTCATCAGTGAAGCACTATTAAACAGCAAAGGTCTGATGGGAAAACGGACCATGCTGGGGGACCTTTTGACATCCTCACAGTGGCAGTTGCGTAACCCTGCATACCAGAGATAGCTGGGTTTTTAGAAGTGAAGTATCTCGCTATTCATTCATAATTATAGCCTCAGATGTTGACACCGAATTAGTTTTGATAGTTTGTTTTCATTTAAATAAAAGGCACTTTTCAATTATACTTTCAAAGATAATTATGTTGATGATTCTTCGTGCTTTTATGACTGGCATTGTGTATGAGGGAACGCAGACTGCAAGAAGCCAAGCAAAAACATCATTATGATCGACCAATGTTTTCCACTAATATTTATTGAATTAAAAATAGCACTGTTTCCAAAAAATATGGACAAATTGTCAGCATGCAAATAAACTGAAAAAATGTACAGTATGAATTTTTAAAAGTGAATTAAAAAGAGATTTTTGCAAAGTTGCATGTATAAATACACATATGCAGTTAATCAATGGCAGATACAGTATATAGTGACGTAGTACTCTAATAATTCACACAAAGATTCCAGAAGTTCATCACTTTGTGGTTTGGGCTTGAAATGATCAGCAAGTGTTGACTTCTAGCAGTATAATAAGTTGTCACTGTAACAAAGCCAGTTAATTAGCACTCCACATGTTGTAATTATTATCAGATCCACAATTATTGTGTTTGGAACAATACAGATATTTTCATGACCTTTTAATACTCTCCCAGTACTGACTCATCAGGTTTTATGATTTGCTCATTAATACGCTCTGCTGATATTCAACAGGTTGGCCATTATAAACAGGATACACCTGCAATTTAGAACTACGATTCCAAAACATTGGTGAACTTGTCAAAGGTACAAGTCAAAATCAGGCTTTTAGCCCCTGGTGTGGCTCAAGCTCCAAAAATGCTTGATCTTACGTTTGCCACAATGCAACAAGCAACATTAGTAGAAGCAAGATTAAGCTGCAGAAGAACATGCAAGAAAGGTCTCACTAATACCAACACCAGTGCCGGATGTTGTGGTTCATGGTCTGCGCCTTAAACCCTTGTGCTATCGCATCTATCTTTCACGAGCCTCTTCCTGCCTTGTAAACACCTACTGTTTCCCTGACACCCAGCCTCTGACACAGTTTTTTAGAAGTTTGTTGGTTTTGGTCACCAACCTGCACAACAGAGTGACATCTGTTAGTGTTTAACAATTACAAAAATAAAAGCATTATCTGATCTGACACGGCTATGTTTAAACTTTGGGGTTGCACAAAAATGTCTTGGTTAAGTAAAAATGTTTGGGTTAAATCACTGACTGGTTAAGTTTAGGAATACGCTGTGCTTTGTTTTGAAGTAACAGTTTTGTTAAATTTAGGCCTACATGGTTTGATTTAAAGATAAGGGGACATTTTTCATGGTTTAAGTGGAAAAAAAGTCATGGTTTTTCCTTTAACTTATCATTATGAAGTCAATCTTGTTTGCCCCATCTAATTGTTATTGAATAAATAACACCATCACTATACAATTGTGGGTAGGAAATCTCCCGGGAAAATGAGGATTAATTTACAGCACAACTGGAGTAACTAAGGAAATAAAAAAAAAGTCCTGCTGTTGTACGAGGCAGAGAATATAACCGGCTGTTGTCCTCTGCCTTTAACATGGCACTGACATAAAGGTTTCTATTTCACATTAAAAGTTTAAAAGTTTGAAATTGTTGGTTGCTGCTTAAAAATAAAAAACTGCTTGGTTAAGGTTAGGGAATTATCAGAAACTAACACTGACTTGCAGTAGAAAACAGTAGTCTGCCTTGTTAAAGTCTGACATCTTGTTGACCCATCCATCCACCCTGACCTCCCTAGAGGACTTTGTGGCTCTGTCACTTTTATCAACTCTCACATGATGCTTGGAGAAAGAATAGCTAATCAGAAGTATAGATTGATCATAGACCTGCCAAAGTGTTCTTCAATAGTTTGTGAATACCAATTAAAAAAAGGTTTTACCTTTAACTTAAGTCTAAAATTGGACTTTCAGCTGCAGGGGCCTCTTCTTGCTGTTGAAAACTGCATGTTGCATATTTTTGTTAAATTGCATTGAGCTCTCTTGACCACTGTAGATGTGATTAAAGGGAAAACCTGTAGTATTGGTTGGTGGGTTCAGACTTAAATATCTCATCAACTATTGATAGACAACTGTGAAATGTTCAGAGTCTCCAGGTGATGACTTATATTTGAATGTTTGATGAAATTACTTTGATGAGCATGAAGCACCAACCATAGGCCAACTTTGTCCAAACTTTGATCACCAAATCCCTGCAAAACAAATGATATGAGCATCACTACACATCTGTACATTGTGTTAAGTGCCAGTTTGAAAATTTTAGCATGCTAACATGCTAAATTAAATAGGTAGACATACCACCATGATGACTTTAGCTCAAAGCTCTGCTGCGCTTAGATACAACTTCATGCTCCTGTATGACTGTAGACTCTTAAAGCCACTTCATGGTTTCTATATTCACAAGTATCTGCAAGACATAAAAATTAAAAAAAAAAAAGTGTCATCTTCCCACGTCCACAAGGAGTAGCACTCTGTGTGGTCATTTCCACACAGCCTCATGCATATCATAAACTGGATGTTTGTACTGTATTTCTCTTTCTTGGCCCATGTCTTGTTCAACAGTTGCACACATTGACTTTCTCATGTTGTTCGGCCAAACTCAATAAACAAAGGAGCTTTTCTTCTTGCTGTCAGGAGGTCGCCATCATGTGTTCTAGTGCGCATGAGTGGAACGTGGCGGCGAACACTTGCATCCGTTTGTAGTTTGCATAGAAATGCGTGCAGTCCAGATTGTGACCGCCAACTTCCTCTACCCATAACCAAGTGCTTTTAGCCAGGCTGGGATTCTGTATGACTAAATAATCAGGATTCAGTATGTCTGAGTGGGATGCTTGTTGCTCTCGTGACCTTTTTATGTAAAAGGATGCATCAAACTATGAAAAACACTGAAGAGTTTGCAACCATTTTCAATTAACTCCATGATATTTTAAAATAACAGTCCCGAGAAGCATATAGTTTCATTTAATATACGGTTGAATAGGATCCTGTATTTGTTAGCATGAAGCCAGCAGTATATGAATACTGGGTTTAGATATGATGAAAAGCAGATGTGCTCTGTAGCTCCCAAATATTTACCTTAGAAAAGACTGGTGTTCGTTTGTGCACATCTGACACAAAGATGTTGCTATTTTCATTCACTTACGCATCACCGAGGTGCATCAAAAAAACCCATTACATGCTGTTTATTAGATGCCAGTTAAGTCAATTGGTGTTTCTTTTGCAAAATCAGCAACATATGAATCCAGACGACTTCGACACAGTTCAGATCTCAGCTGGTTGATTCACACACTGACACTGTGTGAAGCGACTCTCGATCGGAGGCCTGACTGCCTCACAGTGTGATCTTTGGCACAGTGGAGCCTGTATGTCACAGCCAGATCAAAGTATTGTGAATGAAGCCCTACATTCTCAAAGCGCCAACAGCAATGCTCTAAATAGAGACTTTTAAATAGACAGTAGCGTCTATAAATACCCCCTAGATCTGCTCCATTTTGACTTTTGTGGAACTCCTCTTGCACTGACTCACGCACTATTCCTGAACGAGTGCTGTTATTTATTTTTAGATGCTTTGAGGATGATCTCTCGCATGGGATCAGATTCTCAGGCACACGGTTATCAAATGGATTTCTCTCCTCACAAATCAAAGCCAACAAGTCATTTCCTTAAGTTAAAGAGCTGAAAACACACCGTAAAACTACCTAATTACAACATATGCAAGGATAATGAAGAAAATACTTAATAATAATAAAAAAACAGTACTCAATGCAAGAAAATGGCCCCTGTATGTATATGTGTATATGACAGTTGTAGTGTCATATACACTCACCGGCCACTTTATTAGGGCCACCTGTGAAATGGCGGATTAAATATTAAGAACACATTTAAAAGTAATGCAGTCCAGTGCACCTCCTACTATGACCTCAATAATAGACATGAGTAGAATCATCACCTTTCTGTTAAAAAGGTTTTGTAAAAGTAGAATTTATGAGAAAAACATTTATTGGATTGCATTACATTTCACACGTGTACTAGTGGCTAGTGACTGTGATATACTGTATAATGTGTAAGCAGCCTTTTATTGTTGTAGTTTGTTTGCATTTTAACAATTTAATACAAGACTGTGAATTTAGCTACTGTTTAACTTCTCAATTAAATTATTATTATAATAAAAGAATCCAAAGTAGCACTGCTATTTATATTTATATTATATATTAATTGACAAAATTGTTTAACAAAAGTACAAATCTTCACACCTAAGAGGCTGGGACAATCGAACGCTGGGCATTTTACATTGGGACACTGTTGGGCCCTTGAGCAAGGCCCTTAACCTTTCCTGCTTCAGGGGCGCTGTACCATGTAAATAAAATTTAAAAATTAAATTAAATTAAATTTAAAAAAGAAAGAAAAAAATA
>OMNN01026739.1:0-12856 GCA_900302755.1 Chromis chromis
TAAATAAAGACTTAATAGAAACACATTTTCACAGAAGACACTAAAGTTCAAAGAATAGATACAATTTTTGGTAGGCTCTGTGATTCTGTTTTTAATTGGGCTACATTTATCTTCCCAATTTTCACTTTATAAAGCATTTTATTAAAAAAAAAAGTAATATGTATCATCAGCTTACATGCATGGTATCAACGGTGTTGTACTTTATTTTATTTTATTGTATAGTTTATCTCTCACATGCTTTTATTTTTCATCTCTTGGCTTGTCTGTAGTCTATCAGTTTAAATCATTCTATAAATCAACGTGCACTTTATTCAACTTGTCTGTGTTGTTTTGATTTATTTAATTACACTTGCCTGTAAAGCTCTCTCAATAACCTCTGTGTATGATAAGGTGCTATATAAATAAACTCGCTTGCTTTAAAACAGTTACACATTTTAGTAAACAAATCTCACAGTTTCGCACAACTGAAAATAAAAGCACCACAGCAATGAAATATTACTTTAACAAAAAAAATGCCAAGCGTGGCTCCTGTGAAATGTTACCTGTGTTGTTTGGTTTCTTCTAATCAGTTAAATCGGCAGTCGATTACTAAGTTCAATTCAGGCGAAGCAAACGATCACAGAGCAGCGTGATGCAGCGACACGCAGTGGCGACACTTTTAAAATCCAGTTTACTTTAAGATTAGAAAATATCACTTTCATTATACAGTTAATAATGTTAATTCAACTTATAGTTGGTAAATTGAGCCATTAGGGATACTCATAAATGTGGAAAACGATGGAACTGGTACCTAAATAATGTATTTTGTTTCATAAATAAGACTATTTACTAGTATTGTATTTACTGTATAAGTCTAAATTAATAGAAGCAACAATTCTACATATAGGATTCAGATTCATTTATTTGTCATATGCAGGTTCCAGTCAACTATGCAATGAAATGTTTTGGACAAGAAGAACCAATTAAGTCCCTATCCGCAACACCAGAAAACTAAAAACACTAGAGAAACCGTAAATGCAAAAATATTGACAAAAGTATCAAACATAAGAAAAATATAATACATTAAGACAGAATATGTAGAGATTAAGACAATGAATGTCTATACACTTGTGCAGGGTCCAGAGCTAAAAATAAGAATGTAAACACACAGACAGGGTCTAAAGTGCATGAAGTGTGTGACAGATGTGAATTTAGTGCAATTGTTTTAGCAGTTGGATCTGAAAATCAGTCAACTTTTCACAATCAGAATCCGCTTTAATGGCCAGGTACGTACACAACACACAAGGAATTTGGTTTCGGCTGTTGGTGTCACTCTAGGAATAAAAAGAGAATAATAAAATAACTATAGAATTAGAAGCTAGAAAATAATATATATATACACAGTAGTGAAAATGACAATAAGAGTAGTGCAAATGAATTTTAGGGGAAACTGAATAGTTGTAATCACATTTTCTTTCATAGTGTCCTCATTTACAACAGCCACAAAGCATACTGATAATATTATATGAGCGGCCCAGCTCAGGATTGGTTCAGGGCTCCACATCACGAAAAAAAAAAAAAAAAGCCCTAAAGGTCCGAGTTGTGTCCTGTAGGCGGCGACAGAGAGCGCCATTTCTGTAAAAACAACATCTCACCTTCTTTCTTCAGTCCAAGTGCTGGAGCACGTTTGAGTGACCATGGAGTGCGTTTGCTGTCATGTAGTTGAGCGTTAATACGGCGTGAATAGCAGCGGAGAGGGGGGACTTTTAGCCAGGAGACGAGGAGCCTCGGTCGGAGCCATGGCTGCACGGGAGGAAGGAGAGGTTCTGCACGGCAAAATAAGGCACCACGACGGAGCTGGAAGTGTAAACAGCTCGGAGGGCTTCAGGAACGGCTATGTGAAGAGCTGCGTCACCCCCCTGAAACAGGACCATCAGAGGGGCTTTTTGTTGAGCGTGTGCAGGTTTTGCAACGAAGACATTCTCAATTCCAAACTGCTCAAGGTCTCTGCCCTGTACGTCGGCGCGTTTGTGGCGTTCGCGCTCTCCTTTCTCGTCTCCAGGAGCTTGCAAAGTGACTCGCTGTGGGATTTGCGGACTTTCCTGTCGGGCTTCTCCCAGTCCGTCAGCCCTCTGTTCAGCATAGGATGTGCTTTCTTTTTCCTGACGTTCTACCTGCGGAGGAGAAAGAAGGAGAGCAGCAAATGTTGGCTCCTGTCACTGCCCGCGTCGTGCTACCTCGGGGATTTTTTGGTCCTGCGCTTCTTGCAGTGGGGAGAGGAGCAGCACCAGATGCAAATGGTGGGCAGGTTGCTATTCGTGTTGGGATGTGTGGGTCTGCTCACGCTCATCCCGACGCTCAAACTCAAACACAGCGTCCTCATCCTGGTGTTCGCCAGCGTTGTGTGGCTGGTGTCTTTCACAAGTTTGAGCGGTCTGCCCGCGCTGCTTCGGCCGCTCTTCGCCTGCTTCGCCGGGGTCTCCGGCTCCCTGCTGGGGCTCTGCTTCGACCGCTACTACCCGTCGAGGGAAGCACCGAGCGGGATTTCCAGCGCCGAGGAGAAGGTCCCGGTGATCAGACCCAGGAGGAGGTCCAGCTGCGTGTCTCTGGGGGAGACGTCCACCAGCTATTATGGCAGTTGTAAAATGCCTCGCAGACCTTCTTTGCCCTGCATATCCAGAGAACAGGTAGGTCTTTAACCCCCAACCACCTCCTGCAGGTTGGAGTTTTGCAAATGTAGGCCTGCTGATCATCCAGCAGCTACACGTGTGCAAACACCCAATGTCATGTCATGGAAAAGCCCACACAAAGCATGCAAAAAAAACCTTGCAAGTTGAGTTATTTTATCAAATTACATGCAAATGAGTTGTTAAGGAAAAGGTGGCAATCTAATATCACTGTTATGACACAGGCCTGCATGTGTACATGTCAAGCAAAGGCCTGTAATGCTTATTAAAAAGTGTCTTTTATAGCCTATAATTAAACATCAGCATTGTTTACATTCTACCTACCTGCAACACATCTTCCCATTATAACATCAGTATTGTTTTTCTCCATTTTATTGGGAATATTTTCATTTAAAAGTGAAATGTCAGAACAACAACACAGCAAGCAGCAGCGAAGCAAGTGATGTGGCCTACAGTCCCATATAACTGTGGCTGTCAACAACACAGAATGATGGTGACTGGAAGCACACTACACACAGGTTCTTCAGTTTCCACAGTCCACAACAAAGCAAGTTTCCTTTTTTTTTCTTTGCTTGTACACACAACTGAGTACAAGCTGACTAAAACCAGGCTGTTTATACATCAGCGATCAGGTCGCTGCAAAGTGATGCTCCCTTTCCACTTTGCATTAGTTTTGAAAAACAATCCACCTATATCGAGTGATGCCCCATACAAGATGAGAAGACTATCATGTTGCATACAATATGTCGTGCACGAAAAAAAAAAGGAAAAAAGCTGACGCAAGCTGTTAATGTAGACAACATTATAGACAACAATGTATTTAAGAAACAAAGCATGCTGTTCTTTAGTTGGATGCCAAGCCATCGGGTCACACACATTGTTTTTGTGTCCTTCGAGGTTTGCGAGAGATGATAAGAGAACTAAAAATGTATATCCAGTTGTGCCATTTCCAGCAGTTGTTTTTCACCTCATTGTGTTGTGTGCTATTGAGCAGATTAGTGGTCACATTGCATTAGGCCTTTAACTGAGCATGAAAATTTAAACAGGAAACACAGTGGATCATTAAAGACTGTGTATGAATATGATCACAAACTTAGACCCTTATTTGACAACTACACCACTTTATCTTTTACTTTATCCTGCGAGATGCAAAAAATTTAGATCCCAGAATGCACCTTATGTGAGAATTAGACAATAATATATGAAGCTAGCAATGTCTAAAGTTTTGTGATAAAGGCCACAGATCCAACATTTACCAGCCCTTGTATTTGGAAGAAAAATATATTTGTATTAACCTAAGTCTTTAGTGTAGCCAGAAATATGTTTCTCCAGGATTAATTGCAGAAATGGGTTATAAAAACAAAGATTTGCCACAGCTAGGTAGCTACAGCACACAGTGCATTAAAAATACTAGACATTATCATTGTCAGATGAAAGTTTTAACAGAATATTATTTCTGATTAAATAAACCGCATGCTTTTTATTTCATAATCAAGATAATCTAAATAGGAGGCAGTTATTACTTGTGTTGTCGTCACACTGTCCTGGCCTCTCTGCCAGTAAACATGGAAGTCAAGTTTTTCTCAGTGATTATAAGAGAAAAACAAGATAAGCAGACTCACAGAAGTACAGAATATATCTGTTAAAGTGGATTTCCTCTGGCACATGCCAGTTAGGTGAATTAAAGTTTGAAATGCTTGTTAGTTGTGAGTGCGTAAGTGAGTGTATCTGTTTATCTGTAAGTGTTAGGCCCTGTGATGCAGCAAACTGGCAACTTGTCTGGTGTGTTTTTTTTGCCCGCTGCATGCTGGATAGCTCGTAATGTAGGGAAGGGCTGCTGCAGATGTTATCTTTAAAAAGTTGTTTTTCATGATTTAGAAAATTTTAGCCACTGATCGTAAGAAACGTATTTTTCTCTGATCCAATAAATATAAATACAGTTGGTGAGATGAAGCCGTAAACTGAGCATAAGAAATAATCTCTGGTCATAATAACGTATGATTGAGTGATGATTTTATACAAAAACTGACAGTTTGTGCGTCAGAGGTAGGCACAAAGAGAGGCACAAAGAAACAGTCTGAAAAGGAGTCACTCAGGGTTCACTGGTGATGTCACACATGTTCTTCATCTTCACACACGTTTCGTGCACTAAACAGCCAAGCCCCCTTTCTTCTGTCGGACGGGGTCTTTCAGTTGGATAGGCAGGTGGGGAGGGGGTGTTTTTATGCTGGTAGGAACACGTGGTTTTACATACAGCAAAGTTGAGAACAGTGGAATAATGGTTGTGTAGAATTTTTGCATCATATAGGGAAAAGTGAGGTAGTTTTGGTGACGGTAACACACACAAATACGAGAGAAAACAAGTTAACCAAATACTTGATTCACTTTTTCTAAATCATCCAAACCCTTTTGATATTTATGTTCCAGTGTGACTCTGGACATTAGTTGTTAATCTCATGTAGCAGGACACACCAAACAAAACATACAGTTCAACCAACATTCTTAATTTGTGTAAATTCTATATTTTACTGCAGGTAACCACGCAGTGTAACTATAACAGAGAACTCTCACTGTTGAAAAGGACCTCACTAGGAGTTAAACCTACGGCCAACAACCTTTAAAAAAAACTGATAATAATGTAAACAGAGCTTCCCTTTTTATCTCTGGGAAATGACCATTTTATAGCCAGGGCAATACAGAAAATAATGGATCTGGCAGACGAAATGTCAGCCGACTCCTCACTTCACTTCATTTCATACATGATAACACTTCTTGTGTGTTAACTTTTTCAGTTATCACAATAACAAATCCATGGCCATGGTCACCAGGAAAGTTGGGACTCTTATTAAGTTGACAGTCTTAATATTTCTATAATTCATATTTTACTCATTGTGAGTGTTTTCGAGGTTTTATATCCACGTATGAGCCATCTGATGTGTTCTTCATTACCCCTCTATTAATATGGGTGCAGACTTTTTTGCAAGTCGACACCGTCATGAATATTCTAACTACAAGCTGCTTTGGACAATGGACCTCCTTGGCCTAAGAGACACCGGGGGCCAGATGTATAAACAATGTGTGTGCACAAAAACACAAATGCATAGGATATTTTTCAAACGCAAAGTGGTAATTACAAGAGAGCTACATATGAGGAGAATGTGAACACCTCACACATGCCTCAGACAAGGTGCTCAGTTGTCTATAGACAGCGTTGGGTTCGATTATCAAGGGGAGATTAAATACAAGAGATAGACGTCATCTTAGAGTATAAAGTTGTTAATGTGCCAATTTCTGTGTTATTTCTGAAATACATTTTGGTCAAAGGCTCATTTCATCTTAAAGTACTGTTTGTGTGTGAGAAAATGCGTTACTTTTTTGTCAAATTTAGCTGTTCCCCATCAGTGGTTCTTTAATTTTATCCTTAATTGTGAAGTTGCATAATTAGTTAGGGGTAGGGTGGGGTGCGAGGCGCTAAAATCGAAAAATTGAGCCGCGGTTCAATTTATCAAGATTTTCAAGTTATCTTGCTAACAAACAAACGGACAAACAAACAAACAAACAGACAAACGCCGGCAAAAACATAACCTCTGCCGTCGCTTTGCTTGGTGGAGGTAGCTAGTCACCGCTTGACTCCGCACCACCAGCTCAGCAGTGGTGCGTGCTATGTTACATGTGCTGCAGACAGTATCAACGGAGTCGGAGTGCGCTCTGTTGGACAAACTGTGTGATGACACCATTTATGAATTACACAAAGTATTTTTTTCTGTGTCATGTTCTGTAAAACAAAAAAGTTTATATTATCGGAAATATCTGTGATACGCCGATATTGAATAAAATCAGTCAATACATGGGTTCTAAATGGTCGCATATAAAGACAGCAGTGCTGCTGTTAAAGATCCTTGCTGATTTGACACAAACAGTCAGACTGCATTCTGTTATGATCTTCTCTCTGACAAATCTGTGATAGTGGAGGGTAGTGTGCATGTGCTCATCTCCAGAAAGACTGAGATTTATTAAACTGATTCAGATGTCTGTGCAGCTTTGGAGAAGTGGTGAAAAAAACATCAACAACACCCAGGCAAGAGTTGTGCCACTAGACATGCTAGGTTTATGTGTGCTGCATCTGAATTTTGGCATATGGCATGAGGGCATTGATGAGCTAAAACAGTATATGCACGAAGATGAGATTTCTGAGTGATATTTGCACCTAAGACACAAAAATGGCAGTAATGTGTTGCCTCTCTCCTATTTCTTTTCTATTTTTTAAAATTGATTCTAATATCGATATTCTATTATGAGTATTTCTTCACCCACTGTAAGTTACTGTTCACACAAAACGGACACACCCAAGTTGCTAACTGTCACATGGTGCACAATGTAGACAAAGTAATAAAATAAAACATACAGTCGATTAGCTTGCACTAGCAGGCGACTGCTGTTGTGGATTTATTTTTTTGGCCTTTTATGCCTTTATTGGACAGGACAGTGGATAGAGTCGGAAACGGGAGAGAGTGGGGAAGGATATGCGGTAAATGGCCGAGGTCGGACTCGAACCCGGCACAGCCGCTACGCCTCTGCACGTGGGTCATGCGACATAACCGCTAGGCTGTTGGGGTGCTGTGCTGTTGTGTTTTTACACACTGAGGAGTTTTTGGCCTCTAGTGGTGCTGCAGAGCAACTGTTTGATGAGCAAGTTTATATCGTGTTTCTTTTGTTTTATTACAACATACTGTATATATGAGGTTTCACATGCATGCCAAAAATATTCAGTTTGGTTAATAATAAAGCAGTAACTATAGCAGTTGGAGGGTCCGAAAGGCGGCGGTGTTAAAGGGCAACTGTGTACCAATAAATTAGGAGAATGAGACAAAAAAAAAAAGACTCCTTATTTTATAAAGTTGGAAAAGCCTCCAGATAAGATTTTAATAATATCTACTGCAATTTCTTTAGTAAGAAAAACTCATTATAAACAAAGCCAAGTTTGTGTTGAAGAGAACATTTTCAGTATTCATTTTTCAAGCATGCAAATACAGATGCAGTCAGTATAAATGAGTGAAAAGTGAATTAAAGAACCAATACTAACTGTTGCAACTTTGTAAAACTAAATGACTGAATGCCATACAGAGTTTAATAGAGGTTATGCATGCACTGGAACTGATTAGGACATATTTTGATCTACCAAGAAAATCAAAATTCAAAATCAGTTTAATTAATTAAATCAAGTTTAATTTTGAAAGGCGGCAATGTAATGTGCACATACTAATCAAGAAAATGTTGCTCTAAAAACCTGTCAGCTACAAGACAAGCTTATCAATTTTTTAAAAATGTGACGTGACCTAACTGTGGGTCTTTCACACCCTGTCGCCGTATCTTTAATGTCATTTGCATATTCTAAATAGACTCGTCTACATGAACAAACCATACGACTAGTACCTGTTCTTTAAGTAAAACAATCAAACAAAACTGTGAGAATACAGATCAGGATTTTGCACTGTGGCAAAAAAAACAAAACAACAACTTTAAACTTTAAAGCTTTAAAGGTCAATTTCTCAGTTTTCTTTGCTTGTATGCAATGTTGCGTTAGAATCTCTGTAGCTTCATCTTTTTACTTTATGTGTAATCCTTAAATGTGTCAGATTGACTTGGAATGAAAACCCTTCGTGGCTGCTGCCTTTTTAAATCCACCACCGCACTATGAACAGTGTTTTTTGTTTCATTCAGCCTGTTCCAGTTTCAGTTGATGTCAATTTGTGCTCTCAGTTTTGTGTTTTCCCACCACAGTAACTCAAAACCTCCTGCACAGCCAAAGCTATATGGGTTGACTGCTACTGCCAGGGGTCAGGCTCACTGAATCCTACACTTACTGTGTTAATTTTTTTTTTTAAAAATTCTTCCTAAATATATAAGTATGTCAGTGAATTAGGTGTAACATTGTAAAGAAGCTCCATAAAATGTTACATTTGCTCAATTCATTGATTAATTTATGCACTTTGAGACCATCCAAAAGTCACAAGGGTCACAAATTGAGACCCACAGTATTAACAAATAAGAAATATATTTACAAACTGTCTGCTTCATATTTCATTGTAGGTTTTTCGAATAATGTATTTCAAAATAATGTCGTCTAAAACAATGATTTTGTTGTCCAACCTGAATAGAAACCTCTCCTCTCCCCAAAATTATGTCAGTATGTGTCTCTGAGGCACAGTTAGTTATTTTGAGATGGAGAGAATAAAGAGGAATTAATATTTTTTTTAAGTAGGATTATTGTATTTGGGCTCTCATGGCAAAAAATCTAAAAGCTCCACTTCATGACTAAGACCTTAGAGGCCGTGCTGGCAGTGCAATGCTGAATTCATGGAGAGGGCCCTCTTTTTGTGTGTGTGGTTACCACTCCACGGGGGCAGGCAGGGGTAAATAATACACTTAACTAACCCCCCCACCCAGACAAGAACAGAGAAGCAGGCTGCGGAGAGAAAAGGTTGGAGGGAGAGCAGCGAAAACGCAGAGCAGCTCTCAGCTGTCACGTTAGCTTGCTGTAAAGCCATGTGGAATGATATAACATTGACGTCACAACCAAGTGACGTACCGCAGGGTGATTGCAAAGAAGAAGAAAAAAATTAGAAGTCTTATTAATTGCCCTGTAGAATATAGTGTCTGCCTCTAGCAGTGATGAGAAAGGGCGAAAATTGTCGGTCTTCAGACGATGTGCAATAGAAAGAGTGTTTTGGTGGGAAAAAGGTGCCAGGGAGAATTGTTCCTCAGATGAGCTTGTTCATTCAGAAAATCAAAGCTTTAGGCTTTATGCTTCTATTATTTTGTATTTCAAAATAACATATTTAACTATTTTAGAATTTAATATTTCTTTCTCTGTAGCATTTTCTGGTTATAATTTTATAGGTGGAGTGATGTGAGTGTATTAAACTAGTTATGTAATGTTTACTTTGAACAAATCCTCCCTCATCAGTATTGTAGAGCAGAGATAAAGTAATTGGTGTAAAACCTAATAGTAGATTTTTGGTTTAAAGTCTCGTAGTGGATTTATGTGACGAAAGAGCAGCTTGAGCCTAAATGTAAAGGTAAATAATTATGTGGTTAAGTTTTTTTGTCAGCGGTCTAATGAGATAAAATGATACTGGGATTAAATCTGACCTTATATAATGTTTCTACTTCTTGCATCTTCAGCCTCTTTGTGTGTTGTCTGTGGAGATGAAAGCTGATGTGTTCATGGAAACTGTCTGCTCGGTCCTTTACCTTTGGTTTGCTGTTGTCAAAACTAAACCACTGTCTGAACAATGTGTTTTCAATTCAAGAGTTGTGTGTGTGTGTGTGTGTGTGTGTGTGTGTGTGTGCGTGCCTGTGTGGTGCATGCTGTGAAACTGTTTAATTTTACAATATACAGTTAATCCTCCTCATGCTGGTCATTGCATCTTTTTCAGTCTGATATTAAATTTGAATTAAATTAATCTTGCTTTTAACAATTAAATGTATAAAGGATCATCAGATGAAACCTTGCTGGTCCTGATAATGAACACTTAACACCACAATATAATTGTACGTTGTTGTTGTTATTATTCTGTTTTTGGCTTTTAAAAAACAGTTCAGATAACCTTTTTAGTTCAACCTCATTTTTAATTTTTAGTTTGTGTTTTATTTACATTTTATATAGGGTTAGTGGGAATAGAGCTGACAGAACAAAGGTGAATTGTCTTGGAATTAAAAAAAGATTGTGTGTGTGTGTGTGTTTTTAAATCTTAAAGAAACTTAAATCTTGATTTTATTGTTGTGAATATTTTCTTACAGTCTGTGTTTAAAATACAACAGCTTGAAAATATTTCAAAAATGTTTCTTTTGAATGGTGGGTATTTATTTAGTTGGGTTTCTAAAGTTAAATGGAAATGTGTCCATTTATAGTGAACGCTTTGTTGAGGTGACTTTGATTATTATAATTCTGTTTGATGAAATGTGACCTAAGTTGAGCCGTTGTTTAACTGAATGAGAGTGACGCGTGAAGTTAACCTCAGTGTTTAGGAGCTTGTGTAACAGTTGCGATACCAAGACCAAGATGTCCTAATTCATCGCTTAGCAGCTCCTCATTGATGCCACAGGTAGCTTTGTTAGTGAACAATTTATGAATGTAATGAGTATTTATGAATATTTCCTAAATGTGTGATGGAGCTCTTCAGGATAATTTATTACTTTGGAAATTGAACTGGTTAAAACTTTGCTTTTTTTTTGCTACTGGATCCAGATGGGCTGCTGTACCGGCTTCTGTGAGCTCTCCTCCCATCCCGTTTTCTTTAATGTCAAAACTAGTTTGCATAGACGCTTTTAATTTTTCATTGCAGCAGCAGAACCGGTAGAAAGGGTTAAGTTGAGCGAGGCACTGTGTTTGGCTGACTGCAGAGTGAAACAGGATGCAGCGACTGCATTGTCAGCCTGCTGGTGTGAGTGCAAACAGATGAGGAAATGCTGGAGCGGGTACTCCAAAACTCGGGTTACCCTGGAAACGGTTTGCGTCATGATCACCAGCAATTAGCTTGCAGCTCTTTAGTTTTCATGATAGGTCTACCAGAGCTTAGCCTAATGACTCTGGTGTCTGAAGAGTCACCATCAAAAGAGGGCTCACAAAATATTAATAGACGGTTTTATTTTTCCTTCTTCCTTTTAACATTTTGTGTAGAAAAAAAATCATATTATTTGAGGACATTGTTAGGGTTATGGCTTTTTTGATACCCTGCTTTGAACTGCCCATAAAGAGTTGTGCAGCGTGTCCCCTATTTCTTATTTTTCTCTAATGAGCCTTGATGTGATGTCCTGACCTTGTCTCTGCTTGTATTATTATCTGTACAAAGCTTATTTGTGGCTGAGTTTGTGTATTGTTGAGACCCAGAATGTTGGACCGAAGAGAGAGAGGGGGGGGTATGCTGACCCATTGCCATCTAAGTTTGGGCTAATTAGACCATTCTGTTATATCTCGTACTTTGCCTGTTTCCACTACATGATACACTGGCAAATGTGAAAAATTCCTAGATAAGATAAGCAATGACAAAGTGGTCCCCAAGCTGCTGGGTCTGTTTGCAACACAGTCAAGATTTTAAGTTTGAGGTGATTTTTCTGCACAATTTGTCTCAAAAGATTAAAAAAATTACACCATAACAATGCAAACATTTCAGGTGGCTCAACTTTTAAGTTCAAGATGAGGTTGTTGAACCCTTCATGTGCGGACTGTTTGCTCAATCCGGTGACAGGGTGAGAGCAGTGGGAGAGAGCAGTTGGGTTAAATTTGAACACTATGACATACGTGGTGGGAGCCCCTTGTTTAAATCGCAGCTGTGGGAATTTAAGCACGGAGAAGTGGTGGTGCAGGATGTAGTAAATTTAAGTTTTATTTAAATGAGCACATGCCACGAGTTTTTACTGACTGTTAATAGTCTCCAGACAACTTTATTGACAGAACATAGTTATTCCTTCAATATTCTTAAATTGTTCTCAGCTTTCTGTGGCGCTTAAACCGATTACAATTATCGTTTTTGCAGTGCATTCTCACTAAAGCATTATATAGCGATCTCCAAAAATGTTTCACTCACTTTCCCCCTCCACTTTTCTCCTCTCTCCCTCATTTTATTCTCTGTATCTCTGTTTCTCATTCTCTCTGAATTTCTTTCTGTCTCTCTCTCTCTCTCTCTCTCTCTCTCTCTCTCTCTCTCTCTCTCTCTCTGTGCGCCTCTTTTGAAAACGGTGTCAGCACTGCTGCTTTTACACCAAAAGGCTGTTGCTAAGTGACGGTTGACGTCAGCCGCAGCTACAGAGGAGGGCTTGTGTGTGTTTAGCAGCTGAGGGCAGATCCCACTGAAAAGGGCAAAACTGTGAAGCACTATTAGTCACTGCAATGAAAACCCTAACTCCAACCAACAGGATCGCCATTTCCAATAACTGTGCACATTTTTTTTTTATTTACGGCGAATTATGGTTAAAAAAAAAAGTAAATCTTTCAAGGTGGAATGGTGAGGTTGAGACAAATTTTTTTTATTTTTTTTGGAAGAAACTGCTCCCGGCCAATCCCCACCCCCTTTTCTTCACTTTTTTCTTTAGTCTGTCGCTGTCTCCTTTTCTTTCTCACTTTAACCCCCGTCCGCCCCTCCCCCAACACACAAGCACACAAACACAGCGACTGAAATGAAAGATCC
>OMNN01026739.1:12876-47457 GCA_900302755.1 Chromis chromis
CCCCTCGCCACACAGACACGTAATGTAAGTGAGATTTTGTAGGTAGATTTTGTGTCTGACGAAGGTTTCTGACTGTGATATCTTTCCCCTGTCTGGCCAAGTTTGCTTTTGATCTGCTTGCCATTGCTCAGGGTAATCAGTTCCTAGAGACCTGTATCCCCACCACTAAAGCCCCCTCACCTCTTCTCCTGTGCCAACACACAACATTTGACCTGTCAGATTACACCAAGCAAACACATTATCTACATTTCATATTAAACTAATAATGTCCCTCTTTTTTTTTTTACCCCCCACAACTCTTGCTACTTGTTGTGTGCGTCAAAGCTACAGTACTGGACTAATTTGCTCGTGCTTTCTTGATACACGTGAGCCAGTATCCTTGTGAGAAGTATTAGAGAGCGATGACGCAGTAATTTACCAGTCCGTATACAGCAGAGGACATGTCATGTCTGTTGCATCTGTGCTCCGAAGGCTGTGATGTCAGTAATTATGGCTGATAGAGGCTGCTGCCGGAGATAAACCAGCACCAGCAGAGACTGGAAGGTCTATGGACAGAGATAGGTGTTTGCGGCAGTCATATGGAGTTCACTGATGGCAGAGTGAATAAGTGGAAAGCGCAGGGTTTTAATCATACCACCCCCCCTTCGTCTGCAGCTAATGCATACTGTGCTGTTCAGATACAGTCAGAGCTGTGGCCCGCCCAAAAAACTGACGTGAGAATGAGAATTTTTGAGCGATATTCAGGGATCGAGGCCTCATGGCCAGTGGTCAAGAAGTGCTCTTATGGGACCACCTGACACTGGAGGAGGAAAAAAGCCAAAAAAATCCATCTTCATTCAAAGAGGAGACATATTAATGTATTTACACACTAGAAAAAGCTGTTAAAAGTCTTCTTATTTATGCTGATAGATTATAGAAGGCATTGGATTGCTTGCTGCAGTCTGACCCTCCTTTGTCCTTATCTGTCCCGACCCTGTATCAAAGGATCAACTGGATCAACAGTGGACTTGATGCCACATATCGCCAGCAGGCGCCCTGGCAGGGTACCATAGACACGGGGCATTAGGCACTGGATGCTCGACTGCAGACAGCAGCGGTTGGCAGGGGGTAGGCATGGATTAAAGATGCAGTATGTGCGTCATAAGGTGAACTCTACCGGCCACAGCAATCATATAGAAAGTTTTGTGTTACTGTTGCTAAGCAATCTAAAAATGCAAACACATCAGGTTGGCAGGTAGCAAAAAACTGGTTTAAAGCATATTAGAAAAAAACAGTTTTCCAGGCTATCTAGTTAGCTTTAACAATTGTTTCAATTCCCCTGTCCTTTGTCTTTTTTAATTGCAATGGCTACAAATCAGTTGTTGGAAAAAGGTTCAGAGCAAAATAGATTTTTTTTTAGAGTTGATAGATCCCTATCGTTATGATCAATATTTTGTTAATTTATCGTATTGTTATCTATCTTTGGGGCCAAAAGATGCAGTTGTATGCAATTATTGTTATATTGCACAAGTATTCAACATAAATGAAAACTGCAAACTTGTCTGAAATAAACTTTTAGTGAGTAATTGCTTGCCCAAATAATGGTTGCTCAAGCTAAACAGCCTAACTGTGCAGCCCTTCCAAAGATCAAAAACATAACAGAGGTAAATGCAGGTTTTTATTTACAGTGGAGGAAAATATAGAACTTGATTTTAGTTAATTTCCAGATCTGGATAAATATTGAAAACAGAAAAGAGAGAGAATGCTTCCGGGCTATTGCCCCTGTTCTATTATATACAATATAAGGACTTTGAAAATAACTGGATCATACAAGCAGAGTGCTTTTATTAGTGCTTGAAGCAGGCACCCAGTGCAAGAAAAAATGGGCCAGAGTGAGCCTGATCACTGAAGCTTGGTCACTGAAAGCAAGGCAGAAAGTATGACTGAACACACCTTCTATGCAGAGCTTCCTCAACAATATCTTTGAATGAAGCGTGCCTAAACTTACATGAGTTATGCAATGGTGTGGTTATTCGAAAATTAAGCAAACTATCTTTTCTGTGCAAGAAAACCATGCCTTTATGGGTGCTTTAATCGTCATTTCCATGGACACAGTGAATATCCAAGGCTGCACGGAGCAGTGAAAAATAAATTAAAAATAACTTATTTTTCAACTTTTTGTACAAGTGACAGAAATATGTAATTATTGTTTTCTTATTTATTCAGAATATTAAGGGAAAATAATGCAAATATTGGTAGTACAGGTTCTCCTTTAGCAGAGATGTTGTTTGTGTTCCTTGCTTTAGCATTACAGCTTCAATAAAATACTGTGCAATTAAATCGGGTTTGGTGTTAATTAATTTGTACGAGTCTGAAAAATCTACAAAGAAGTTATGTCTGGATTAATTATTAAAATTTCTGTAGGAGCACAGTTGACTGTCAGCCAAAAGCTTTGTCTATGCTGAATATTTAGATCTCATGTTTTGGACACACTAGCGGGTTGTCCATGCAGAAAACGCAGTGAAATTGACTGTTCACATGTCAGAGCTGTGAGAATAAACTATAAGTCACATTCAGTGAGCCACACAGGGAATGTTACTCTCCAAAACAGTCCTTTAAATAACTTTAATTACTGTAAATGTAATGAAATGTTTTGTGGGTGTCCTTAAGATGATCATACATATCATGAAACTGTAGATAAGTGATTTATCCATCTAGAATCCCGTGCGCCAGATGCTTTTAGTGATTTAACAGTTGTCTCAGTTCACATTTCTAGAAAAATATTAATTTCAAACAGGCTTTTAAAAATAGAAATTAAAAGGTGTTATTTAGATTATTTCGCAAAGCAAACTGGAATAGTATTGGGAAAATATAGTGCAGAATATGCTGTGTGATATGTACAAATAGACCATTGTTGATATTCTTTTGATTTCCTTTATTTTAATAAACTTTATGCACAAATGTAAGAGCTACTTTTTTAGCATACAACATTTTTCATACCTAGAAAGTTGCACCAAAAATAAAAAGATTGTGTACTACACAAATCTTGGTAAAATGGGTACATGTAGGCCTCACCTTTGTTCTCTTTAACTCTGTTTAGTAAATCTACTTCAGGTTTGTTTGTGTGACTCTGACTCATCTGACGGTCAGCCAGTGCTCCAGTGTTTATGTCATGTGGCATCTGTCTCAGGTGATGTAGGTAGAACGTGCAGAGCTCCAGGTTTAAACTTACAGATATAAAATGCAGATTTCTAGTGGTTCCAGCATTATGCCATACACCGTCTGCACTGCCTGCTGCACGTTCCTAAGATGGGATATTAAGAGGAAGCTAATTGAAGACCCCAGTCACTCTGAAAGCCACTATTCCTGCCTCACAACTCGCTGTTTGAACCACAAACTGCATCATGCATTAGTAAAGAAATGTAGATTGGTCATTCAAAAGGACAACTAATATATTACGTCTGTCTGTTGCAACAGAAGTTACATGTCCATCAACTTTATTACTGCAGTTTTCTTTGTTTTCCTCTCGTCATTTGTTTCATTAACAGTCATTTAGGATGCATTTTCTTCATTTAATGTAATGGGCAACGCTGGCTTGGAGATTTGTGTTTGTTGAATGCATCAATAGCAGAAGATAAGTATATACAAATAAATTGAATATCCTGTGCTCAGTTGTTGAGAAAGGGAATTGTGTGAGTGATGCATCCTGTGATGAAGGTCACCCTCAAATAGCCTCCCTGTCATTCTTTGGTGCTAAATGGCAGAAAAATCCATTATATTTAAATTGAAATAATGTTGATGAAGTAGTTTTTAAAGGCAGGAAGTGTTTTTTTTCACAGTTTACAGTAATATTTTTGCTGGTTGGTGTCAGTGGTTGTGGTTATAGCATACTGATATTTGTCTTTTTTCCTTGATCTTAAATCACAGAGAATGTTGTGCAGAGGTACAGAATAATGCCATGAAATTCACTTATTGTCCTAAATACAATTTCTGTTCAGTCATTCTTGAACTCGGCTGCTCTTTCTCGCTTTTTTCTCTTTTTGATTCATAAAACTCGTGGCCTCACCCTCTCGGTCTATTTTTCTCTTTTCTGCGTTGCTCCAGCAGCAGGTTCTCCATGTTCGTCACTGAGAGCACACTGACCTCATGGCAGGATGACAGTCTCACTTCATTATGTGTGCGCTAAACACCAGGGACTCCACAATGTGAAATACCGAAACACCCCACCCATGCACGGAGCCAGGGTGGATTATTCTCATGCTCTCGGATATTGCAACAAAAGACATCTTGTGGCCTGTTGCTGTGCCGCTGCAGGATTTCGCCTCTTACATGTTACAGTGCTGCAAACTATCAGATGTGCTGCTGTAAAAGTGTTCAGTCAAGGGGCCACAAATTTGATTGTGTGGTGGGTAATTGAGCATGTTCTTGGTATTTTATCATTAAGAAAATAGTGAGAATGTCCAGAAATCTATGAGAACAGAGAACCTCACAGCTGCTTTCTTGGATTACAAACAACAAGAGGACAAAAAAAACTTAGGGTGAGGGGTGAACTGCAGAGACTGAACCATACAGTACAACAATAAAATGTGGCCTAAAACAGGCTAAAAGGCTCCAGAGAATTGTAGAGTTTCGTAATAATCGTCCCTGGTATTGTGTGTATGAGCGTATGGATGAATGGATGAATGGAAAACACCCTGCTTGCTGTGAGGCATTTTGAAAAGTACATGCAGGAGCCCGATATGATGCTGACCTTTACCTCTGTGATCGGACTCAGACCTTCACACCACGATCAACAGTGTAAGAAAGAACAGGCTGAAACATGCCCTTTGTTGCCATGGAGCACCCAAACAGCCCCTCGCTATGAATTTGCCTAGAACAGTGAAGTGAATTTGGTTAAATTGCTCTCATACTGTATAACTACTGAGTTATTTAAGCATGTCCTCAAATAACTTTAGCAGCAACTAGGCCTGACAGATGTTGAGGTGCTTCAGAGAGGCCCGTTCCGTATTGATTTTGACCTTTAACTTGACAAGTATACAACGTTAAGCTCCTTAAGGTTTTTTTTTATTTAACCCTCCTGTCACCTCAGCTTTAATGGAAGCTTTGTGAATGTGATATGTAAAGGAGAAATGAGAAGCTGCCTGTAGTCGGTGTTGGTCACTTGCTTGTAAATGATTTACTTAACCAGTGTTGTGGTCTCTTCTCTCGCTGTTCCTTCTGTCTGTCTCGCTCTCTCTACTTCCCTGTGAACTCCTCCCACCGCTGCTCTGCTCTGATGGATGGCGTTTGTGTTCACATGCTTGTTATTGGCCAGAGCTCCAGGGCTCAGGCGTTAGGTTGTGTTTATGAGAGGAGCCTGCACTGATTCCATGATAAAACCAGATGTTCCCTTACAAGGCTTCGAGCCTTCCTCATCCAGCTCTCATGTCCATATCAGGTATAACCTTCCTGTTGTACTCGGGCCTCCCAGCCTCCAAACTATAGCTTGTTCATGGGCTCCACAGTGGTCAAAAAAGGTTGTGTGTGAAAGGCATACATCAAATGTTTGCACTTTGATGCAGGGAAACATTCTAAATTAGAATAAATTGGGAATTTGCTGTCAGCATGGAAACACGTCAAGTTTGCAACAGCAGCACAAAAAACAGGAAATCGTAGCTTATTTCTTACATTTAGGAAACTCACAGTTTGCGTTTTTTGCATGATAAACGGATTAACTAGTTGATCAGCTGACATGAAACCTTTCAGTCTAAAATGTTCCGAGCTCTCACACATGTAGTGCAGCTGCCGCGAGCAGATAATGTACGAAAGGATTCCCTGGATTGAAACATACATCAAGTGGAACGTCGTACAAATTCACAAAGATTGTAGGCTCGGTGTTATCAGATCTGTTCCATGGAGGCCTACCAGATGCCAAAATACCAGAGAGCAGATTACAAAACAATACTATAAGAAGGAATTTTGTAACTGTGGAAGGTTACCATAGTGGCATCATTTAATCCTCCTCTTTGATGATTGTGACGTACACAGAAGTATGCTGTTCACATTCTAAGCTACGTGGAATGTGAATGTGCACATTTATGAGTTTGCAATGTACTGTATGACATTCTACCATATTGTAAAAGTTGATGACATGAATGTTTCAAGAGTAAATAAACAGGCAGTCAGAGCACTTTAAGATATCATCGACCTGCCAGTACTCAAACTTTCTTTTCCTTACAGTCCTTATGAGGATTCCAGTCTTTGTTTTATACCTCTGTGTTAAATGGTTCTATAAAAAAAGACTTTAAACACATGTATATTAAATGTATGGACAAAAAAAGCATGCAGACAAAAAAAACTATTGCTTCTGTATCTGTGCTGCATATAAGACATATCTTGAACAGGGCACAGTATCAGCAGAATACGCCGGTACTACCTTTGTCCCCTGACGTAGGTTGATTCTTTGGAAAACGAATGAAGGTACTTATTGAACCTTTAATAAGCAACCAAATGTTTTTTGTTTTTTTTAATGACATGAAATTACAAGACGCCCTGATTCTGTGCGTCACAAGGTCATCGGCCCTTTTAATAATTGCGTGTGTTAACACTCGGTAAACCTGGGATATTTATATGAACCTGCAGATCAGCAAATCAATGTCAGCAGAAAGGACTTTGAGAAGTACTATTCAGAGTATTTACACTTGGGCTCCCTGCCACCGCTCTTCAAAGGTCATACATGCCTATATTCTTGCCAATCTCTTGTGATAGCAGTGAATTGCTGCGTTCCAGGTCAACAGAAAATTTAAGCTCAGATAAAAATGTAACCTGCATATACAGCCTGCACACTGCCTTCAACTATTTATAGGGGCATGATTTACTGAGTGGTTTCCAGTAAATGTGGATCCAAAGTGGTGCATAGATTAAATCTCTTTGCTTAGAATACGTTGTGTTGTGTAAAATTGTCATCGTAAGAGTTGCAAAAAGTCCCATTATTATTTGCATTTGAGTTGACTTGGTTAACTGAGGTTTAGGCTATTACCTAAAACACTTTTGACAAGTTGCTAATGAATGTACTACACAAAGATATTTAGAATATGTAGACTGCACACTGTGACAGGCTCTATGTGCAGCAGTTAACTCTTAAGCAAGCTGTATATCTTACCAGCAGCTGTAAATGTAAAGGTTTCCAACACATCCAAACAAATCATGTGACCTATTTTCCAGCAGTTTACACTTTCTAGCGTTTGTTTGAGCACAGAGTAAAATGCAAGGAAAAAGGAAATAGGTGCATTTTGTCAGACGGATGCAAATGCAGTTTCATGTGCGTGTTCTTTTTATGGTTCTGTAGGTCTTAAAAACACAGCGAGTGGTGTGCAGGCTTTATTTTGCCAGCATCGGTAGCTGCCCGCTGAGTTTCGGTGTTGAACACAGTCAAAAAGTTACGGGCCGTTTGAGCATGAAACATGCCATTGTGGGAAAAAGTTCATCATTGACGTACTAGGGTTGACCTTACTCATATTGTGGCATTTATGTTGTTCCTGTGTGTTGTGTTTGTCATTATGCAAGCTCCGCTCTGTCTAGCAAGCAGTCAGCCGAAGAAACGTCATCTGTGTGAGTCAATGCTAACAGTTAGGCTGAGATTTTTCTCTTGCTGAGCTACAAATTCCTCGTCACTGCAAAACACCTTGACGTTTTTCTTTATCTCTGGCATTTAAATCAAAAGGGTGAAGCAGATAAGCTACTCTGTTGTTGTTTTAGTCCACGAGAGAGCTGGGTCACATGATCGACACAGTCAATATCGAAATAACTTCACATGTTTAATAAGCATAAACGCAAAAATAAAAGAGAATTAAGACTTTTAAATTATCATGCGTGATATGATTATCTGAAAGATCACATTTTAAATATGGAAAACTGCTAATATTGCTGTATAGTTCTATTAATGGCATTTAACATAATCTACAAACACTATTTTTTCAGTCAAATAATAAAGGGATTGTAGGAAAATGTATGGAAACAAACACATGCTTATTTTGAATATTTTCTGATTATTAAACATTTTTAACATCCATAAGAATATATACTTTTAAGAAATGATACGATTTTAACCTTTTATTAAACGGCATTTGAATTTCTGACTTTGTACAATATAAATTAAACGTAGACAACAATTCAAAACATCTTTATATTCTAAAATCAGGACATCTTAAATGTATTTACACTAAAAGGTAAAGTTGCAAGAGTTTACATCTATCCAACAGTTAAAATAGTAATGCCCTAATAAAAAGTGAATGCAGCACACTTGTATTTTTGCACTTGATGTTTCTTTCCACCATTTCAGTAGATTCTCCACAACATCAAACATGACAGACGCCAAGTAGCTGCTGCCCCATTTCCTGATGATGAAAAGGCTCCATCATGCCCTCTTTGGCTTTCTTCTCGCTGGTGTGCATGTATGACGCTCTGCTGTAATTATCTGGGGGACTGTGACTGGCTCAATTTCACTTTTTACTTCATAGTTGGGACACAGTGTTCAATAATACGCATCAGTCTGAACTCTTGAATCTACCTGCAGCTTCACTGTAAAATCTGTCCCTCTCTTGTTTAAAAAGAATCAATATTATACAAGAATCAACACTGATATCACTGATGTAGCTTTACAAGAGGATTCTTCTTGGCTATTTTCTTGTCAGTAATGGTTGGTCAGTAACTGTGACCACCTTATGTAAAAACTCTCATCTGTCACCTTAAAGCTCATGTTACACGTCAGCCAGCCACAAGTGGCAACTAAGAATAGTGGTTAAATGGCACAATGTCGTTGCACAAGTAGAGAACAACCATCAAGTCAGCTAATGGAGTCAGAAATGTCGCAGCCATATCTAATTCAGTTACATAAGCTTGTAAGCATACACAGTGTGCTGTATTGCTCATAAGTGAACTTTTACTTGTTTGGTTGTGGCCAGTCCTGTTTCATCGTCATCCCCCATTGTCGCACCTGAATTGAATTTACGCGGAAAGGTTTTTTTTTTTAAATGCACTGCTGATACATTCCTCTTGTGAATGTGCATCTGGAAACTCATCATAGATAATAAGAATGCGTTGCTGACAGACATCAGGTCAGTCCAGGATGAGCTCAAGAATCCTTTTATTCATCAACTGCACTGATAAGCATCTTGCAGCATATGACATCTCTCAGACTTTTGTTGTTGCAGGTCGAGTTCCCTTTTTCAAGAAAAAGAAACAATGTAACAATGCTTTCCTTTTCGACAGCTTTAACAGAAGATGTTGGCAATCTTATTACTCAATCTTGTTGCTCCTTCCATGTGTTGATCTTCAAAGCATTTTCTGCAGGACTATGTGCCCAAACAGAAATAAAATCTTGTAGTGTGGTAACAGTCAGATCTGAAAGTGACGACAGAAGGTTAAGTAAAATAAATAGATATAAACAGAGGTTAAATGGCTCATTGTTGCGAAGCTGTTAAATATGTCAAATTCTCATATTCTTAAGCTGTGTTGCCGAATTCAACTTTTCTGTGGACAAACATCGTCCACTATCCAACTGTGACAGAACTACATTTCTCTTTTTATTTGCTGTTCTGATTTACAATGTTGAGAGAACGTTTTTTTGCTCACCGTGGGCTGCAGCATAAAGTCCTGGATCTCTTTGGAAACAGCACAAACATAGCTAGAAGTACAGAGAGCTCAAAAAATTTCTGTAAATGTCTGTAAAATGTCTGTGCAGTATGACAGTTATAATGTCATAAATCATCAAAAAGAAAAAAAAAACTAAAGTTGAATTTATTTGATACCTAATTTTATAAAAAAAAATGTAAAAAATCTGGAAACAACATGTACGTTACTGGAAAGTGTTACTGGAAAAAAAAGTGACTCTGCATACTATAGATATTTTACTACTTACATTTTACATGTTTTCATACTTTTTTCCTATCTGCTATGTGTAAACACAGCCTGCAGTTCAGCCCATTTCAACTAAAAAGGCCCATCATTTTTGTCATGTGACATTTGTCTATAACTGAGCCACTTATGTCTACTCCGTTGCGCAGAGAAACACAAAATGATTTGTTTTTTACAGAATCTGGTGAGAGTAAATGGTTTATTTTTGGCAAAATTTTACATGAGACATGTAGAATAAAGGGATTGTTATGATCACAGTTTGACCAGGAATATTAAGTAAACCAAATTTTCAAACAGCACATCACAGATGATTAGTTCAAGGACTGTTGAAAAGTTAAAAATCTGATGATTCGCTCTGTTTCTGGCTCTGATAAATGGTGTGATTTTGTTGGTTTTTTATTGTTTTATTTTTTTGAAAGACAACATGCCTTTCAAACCTACCAGCAACTTTTGTGGTTCAGAGTGTTAATAATCTTTTATCAACTGATAAAAGTTCTTAGCTATCTAGTCATGTATCTGTGTTCTTTTCCTTTCTCCAAATTGGGGGTGTAGCAGCAGCAACCCAGACACAAAGACACTTGCTGCATGCCTTTCTGTATGATGCAAAAGTCAGCTCAGGTCAACTGAGAGATAAATCCAGTGCTGGGACCCTCAAGTATCTTCCAGCACTTTCTGATGAAATGACGACATCTGCAGCCTCAGAGCCGCCTGAATGATTTCTGCTTTAACTTTCCCTTCCTTCGGCCTCCGTGTGCTTTTACTGTAGCTTCCTCAAATTCATCCTGCATCCTTAAACTTCTACAACAATGGCGGATGCAGCATTTTATTTGATCAGCAGGTCCCAAGACCACCAAATTTAACCCTCCAAGCAAATCCCTGTAAATGTAAAAAGGGGCATATTCCGTACAAAATCCCAAACTTCCTTCACAATAAAGCAAAAATATTTGGAGTTGGAATTGTGAAAAGTCTGATAAAAACACATCAGTCCCATGTGCCTCAGGCTTGTCCAGTCTTGGCCTTGATGAAATAATAGTACTGTAATCGAGCACCATCCAACTTGGCACACATAATTTTTCCTTCTACTTTCCAAAAGTCTCAATGAGTACAGTTGTAATTCTTCCACTCATTTTCTCTGTTAGCTTTGCTCTGGTCCGTCTGTTTTTTTTCCAAAGGACACAGACAGCAAGTACTATCTTCCCTGCTTCAAAGGAATTAGTGGGTGTGTGTCTATAGGCTGTGTGCTGTACGTCTACTGGTCCACTGACTCATGTAAACAAAGCGCCATAGTAAAACCACATACTATGCCCCTGAGATAGAAGATGAGAGAGCTGTGTAGGCTTCTCATTCTGCAGCAGGAAACTACGGCCATGTGAGTTTACCCTTGAGTCTTCTAAGAGAGGGAGCTGTGCTGATGTAGGCCAGACAGACTCGGATGCTGGATTATTGTTGTAGTCGATCAGTCATTTGGTTTTGTTCAAGTTCCTTTGGTTTCCTGTTTTTCCTCTCTTTGCTGCTTTAGATATAGTTTTAGGCAGATTTTGTTACCTTCATAAAACCTCACTTGTTCTCATGACAGCTCTGAGGACAAAGCCGCAGTCCAGATTTCACTTAACCACATAAAGTCTCATTATGATGATTTGTCTTGCATGTGATTTTTGCCAATAATGTAATCTGGATAAATAAGTACATTCGGTCACAGCACATCAGGAACTCAACGCAAAACTGCTTGGAATCCCAGAAAGTCACCCGCTAATTTACAGCACTTGACCACAAAATACCAGCACTAAATAAATGCTCTAAACTTTACAAACTGATGGCATTTTGAGTTGCTGGTACACTTACATCAGTGCCAAAGAAGTCTCCAAAAAAAACAAACACGATTATGTATTCAAATGCTGCTGTTGCTCACCGTTCACTTATTATATTCTGGGCCGGTGGGGTCACATGAAAAAGCATCTGTAACTTATCAGGGAAACTAGAATAAATGAAGTATAATCCTCAGCGAACAACAGAAATTCCTGTTTAGAAAGAGACAAAGACTTGGAAGGATCTTCCATTGTGACGAAGGTTGAGTCAGTTTTTTTTTTAAAGCTTACAATGTTCCAAGATAGCAGTGCAAATGCTTTATTAATTTAGTTCACAGGTTGCGGATAAGCATACTATCCTCATGTAATCTGGCATGAGGATGGGATGTAAAGAGGAAGCAAATTAGTTTTTTTTTCCATTTTCTAGAAAATTGATTTCATACTGTGTAATAGTGACTCATGGCCATTGTGAAAAAGGATGAAGGCTTAACAGCAAATTATGTAAAATATTTTAGGCATGCAAAAATGTGGATGGTTTAATGAAAACTAGGTATGGCTCATGCTTGTGCTATATAAATAGATCAGTTGTTGGTAATAAAAGTAAGTGGAGCCAAAAATCCAACTGTTAAGCTCATCTTCTAGTTTCAACACACTTTTCAGATCAGAGATTTCAACATTGAATGGGGAAAAAATACCTGGATCCAGTTTTTGTGTTTTTAAGTTGCACCTGTTCCTCCTGTGCTGGCCAACAGTTCAGTGTTGCTGCTACCTTGTTAGCATCCTGTAGCATGTGAGAACATGGTATCAAGTAACCTAATGCTATGTAAATAGTGCTTTAGATCAGCTTATCTTGTGGTATCACATGGCATGTGATACTTGTAGCAGGTGATACTACCATGTAGCAGGTAGTACTACTATGTAGCAGGGTTGTTAAAGATCACTTGTTTGTGTTGATCTTCAGTATAGATGTTGGAAGCTTTAAATGGGGGATATTTTCCCTTGATAGGATAGGAGTCATATTTGCAGGTGGCCAGGTGATGTCTCTGACAATTCCAAATAGATTTAGAGGGTAAATTCATAATTTAATGTGTAGCGTGGAGTTAATAACCATAAACTGCAGGGTGGAAACTTTTCCCTGAACAAGCAGCTGAATAGGTAACAGTAAATGAGCTGTTTTTCTGCTGGAGTCTGTGTTAAATCTAACCAACCTTTGGTCAAATCACTCCCTCATAGTTGTGCAATATGGAACTACCCAAACTTATTATGGGCCATATAACAGGAATATTAATGAGAACACCGTGCACATTTCGTCCCTGTGATCAGCTATAAAATACCTGTTGGGACATGCTATCAGGACATGCTAGCTTCTTACCCACTAAGATTAAAGAAAGTACAACTAATGCTTTTATTAAACTGGGTGTGTTGATATGTGATGGGAATTTTTGCTTATTTTTTAGCTTTTAGATAGAATTTGTAACAAAACTCAAACTGGCATGGTTATTCAACTTAAAAATGAGCTTTTAGTTTTATTATTCTTGTTGTTGTTCCTTGTCAGAAAGCTTGCTGAGTCTACTTCTGATCATTTACTGTCCATTTTATTTAGAATTCAGTGTTGATACGTCCTCAAAAGAAGCATCTATATCTATCCTCTGCTCTGTATGTAAACTAACACCACTTGCTGACAAGTACGGCAGATCAGCCCCTGAAATACCCTGAATGCAGTGCGACATGACATCGATTCCAAAGCCTATTTCGTGCTCTTCATTAGCCTGAGTGTCTCCCCATTGAGCACATGCTGGCTTCTATAAATACCCATAATTTTTTCCACTGTGAAAATCTTTGGTGTCATTTGAAAGAATGTCGGACATAATGCACACATTAGGGGCTTCGTGGTGTAGTTTGTGTAGGTGTAGATAGGAATATGAAAGCTAAAAAAATAGTAGCTCACTCCATTGTGTCTGACAATAGTAGAAACAGTGAGGGGCTTAAATGACTAATTAATTAAAATTACTGTTGTAGGTTGACATAATCATTAAAAATAACTGTGAGGGGTCTTTTACAGTAAGAGTAGCCAACAGTGGTCATTTTTTTTTGTTTAAGCTGATCCTGTGGTTTTCATGTCTGTCTGTTGTGATTTAAACTTTTGCAGAATTGTTACAGCCAGACTAACAACACATTTGGACACACAGTGGTAATGTTGGCTTTTTTTTTAATTCAGTGGATTGCTGCCAGATAGGACAAACACCACACTGTACAAAGAAGAAGATCCCGTCGCTCCAGATACTAAAAATGACACTTCCAGATGCTTGCTTGTGTGGGGCAGGCACTGAACAACACCAGGTCCAGTGAAGTGGTAGATGAGTGTGAAAGAGAGGGATGACAATTTGAACGAGCTCCTTTCCCTAGTCAAAGAATTTTCCATGGTCCTGCCAGGTTACCCTGACGACACCGGTGACAGCCACAGGCGGCCATCTGAGCTTTCCCCTGTTGGGCCTGTTGATTTGTGGGCTGCTGCTGCTGCTGAGCCAAGCAACACTGATGCAAAATTTTTATTACAAGTCTTGGGACCTGTAGATTGTCTTGCTGGTTCCACTGGGAAGGAGTGTTGCGTCTGTTCACACCTTTCATGGACCGCCAGTTCATGCTTTTTGTTTGTTTGGTACAGTTCGGAACAATTAAGAAATGTAGTCAGGATGATGGCAAGCATTACTCTGATACATTTTAGTGCAGCAAAAGTCAGGTAGGGACAAGTGCAGAATATTGTAATGTATATAGGTTCATGTAATGAGTGGTTGACTGTGGTGTAGTGAGTCTGTCAGGGTCAAAAGTTCATAGACAGTTTTTTTTTTTTAAATCTCAGTCTGCTCCTTCCTTCGTCAGCGAACCCGCCTAAACCCTGGCACTCTGCTACAGCCTCAGCTCTTTCCTGTCAGTTCCAGCTGTGTCCAGCACACACTCTTTGCACACCTCTCTCCTCTCTTTTTCCTGAATATGGGCTTAAAACAATCCAGCCAGCCTGCACTTTTGTCCCCCCCCCCCTCTCCCCATATCATCTTTTCTTTTCTTCCTGCGTGTCTTGACAGCCAGAGCCCAGTCCTCATTATCAGCGTGTGCATGTGCAGAGGGCTGCTGACGCTGTGTGTCGCTGCAGACTGACGTCAGCACTGCCCTGCTCCTCTCCATACAAATACCCTGCCTGTCTGCCTGCTTGCCTGACTGCCTGCCTGCCATTGATACCTTTTCTCTGCCCCCCAAACTCTTATTAGCATGTTTTTATCAGTTCTAGCACCTCTCGCACCACAGAGCCCAGCTAATATGACACACAGGTGTAACTAACCGGCCGTCTAATAGCTCGCGCAGGTTTATTGACTCCTGTGAGGAAATATTTACGACCTGTCTCACATTGAATAATTGTGTGTGCGCGTATGAGGAGTTATTTTAATGTTTACTGGTTTTTTTTTGCCTATGCATTTAAGCACATGTTTTATTGTGGGTTTCGTCTGTATAAAATTCTCTCTGGTCATGTTGTGTCTGTATACACATGCAAGGGTGCATAAATATAGTCCAGTTATTTCTCTTCTGGAAATACCTGCACCATAAATCTTTATAGCCGTGCACATGTGGGTGTTACACAGAATCACAGATACAGAGAATTCGATCAGTTGTACAAATCTAACATTCACTGCCTGTGCCTTTGTGTTTTAAAAATAGCCTGGAATTAAAAATAGTGAAGATTTATAAGGGAAGGTAGTCTGACATGGCTGCAGTATAATGTATAATTACCAGCTGAAAACGTGTTCCCGTAAAATCACACTTCTTGTGGCTCAGTTTGCATTTTCTATTTATAATAAGTATCTTGATCCTTTAACTGAGTAAAAGGAGCAACACTATAATGTAAGTAGTAATCCTGCATTCAAAACTGAAGTAGGAGCAAAAAAAATAAGTACATATTACACTGAATAGCCTATTACTATTTCAAATGAATAAACATGTAACATATTGTTCTATCTATAACAGTGCACTGTATTTTATAAGATGGTCACTTGATTTGTATTTAATGTAGTAGAGTTAAAAGTAAAGTAGATCCTCTTTTAAATGTAGTTGTAGTACAAAGTAGCATAAAGTGGAAATTGGGCTTGTTGTCGAGTGCACTTGAGAGAAAGTGTGTTTCACAGTTACACCAAATGTCTTAGAGGTGAGAAATAATGTAATGTTTTTGTTGTTGGTGTGAACCTTTGTGTACAGGTGTCTAAGCGTGTTGACTTGTGTGTCTCTATGTGTCTGCCTTCATGCCATGTTCTCATAATATCCCTAATGAAAATATCTCCTGTTCATTGAAGGATGTTAATCTCATCGCTTGCAAAGAGACTTACTGTAAATCATTTGTTGTTTTAATGGTGGCACAAATTCAGCCAGCTTTTCCTGTTTCTGAGTTTGGTTGAAGTCAGAAGAGTTCATATTACTGTGCATAGATATTGCAGATGCAAAGAGAATGTAATGTAATGGTGAGGTGTTGGCCGTCTGTACACGTTATGCTTTCTTGTGCGACACACTGCAGACATTTGAGTGTGTCACCGGGTGTCAAGGGTGCATATTGTATCTCGTTGCGTCTCACTTTCTTTTTTCATCTCCGTCTGTAGCTCTCAGTCCTTTACTCTCTATCCCTTCTTTAATGGCATCCTCTCCTTCAGCTTTTACCAATCTCCCTCTCTGTTTCAGCTCTTCTGTTTCTCTCTGTAAACAAGCAGAAGGCCAACAACTCTGTCCTCCGGCCGTCTCCCGCCATCTCGTTGCTATGGTGTATGGAGCATTGTTTGCTGGCCTCTATGTCGGGTTGCCATGGCAGGGCTTATTTGCCATATTAAATGTTTGGCAGCATTGTACAGATGCTGATGACAAACTCCCAACATCCCACTTTGATCAATGAAACAGTTACTGATTAGAGGAGATGGAATGGGCCCATTGATCTATTTAACAGCCTGAGTTATAGATTTTATCTGCAGTATGTGTAAAACCAAACAATAATATAGCTGAAAAAAAAACACAGGTATATGTTAAGTTATTGCATTTAATGTGGGTATGTGTTTTTCTTCAAATTAAAATCCTGCTTTTATAGATTTTGAAAATTGGCATATTTTGTTTCTATTATGTTGAACAGTTGTAAAATAATGATTTTTATATTTTATCTGTAAAAATCTCATTTTAAGCCATTCCCTTTTACTAAATAAACCTTTCAAGTGTCTTTTTTGAAACTCCACTTTTCTATTCAACTACTTCTTTGCATTTTTAATATGATCCGTTGTGCTTTGTTTATTCCAGATGGCAAGATGACTGGGTGTGTGTTTACATGTGAGGATGAGGCTCTTGGTGTTTGTGGAGGTGCTTCTCATTTAAGGCTTAATCCTCTGTGTCTCTCCCTCTTGTGGTGTGGGGTGAGACTGCATGGTGGCTTTGTAAAGGCTTAATGCCTGGATTTTATATGGCACACATCAAGATACAGCTTCTTTCTGATCGTCAGATTAGACTTACAGTCAGGAGGCTGATGTTTTCATTTATTATGTTGACAAAAATTTTATATATATGTTATATATATAATATTTTAAAATATACATATATTTTTATTGTAAGTGTGCATGGCTGAAAAATCAAATGCACATGTTAAGAAAACAGTAAATCATTGGACTCCACAATAAACAAAATTAATTTCTATCTCAGCTAAATAATCTCTGTATTGAGCTCGTACGTGACATAGAGGTTTAGGTTATTTCAGGTCCAGCGACGTAGTGTTACACAACCTGTGCCAACTTTGACCGTGCACTACTGTAATGTGTGAGAGCTCCTGTGTGGTTACCAACAGATAGCATGGAAATGCTGCCGATTGACGTAGTTGGACCCAGATAAGATCTCATCGCTCCATTGTAGACGCACCACCGTGGTTTTAGTGGTTTGCTTTTTTTCTTTCGCTTTCATTGAAAGGCCCCAGTCTGCCGTTGCTCAAACAGTGTGCATTAGCATACCTGTAGTAGAAAGTGCATCATGCTGCGCAGGAAATCCTTAATGTAAACTGTTACTACATTATGTGTTTAGATAACAGGCAGAATAGACTCGCAGAAGCTGCGTTGCTCTGTTACTGACCTGCCCGTGCCCTCGTTGAAAAGTCGTAACACAGTATGCTCAAAGTAGAGCACAGGTCAAAGCCTGAGCCAGTTCTGTGCATATACATTTCATATCCTCTGTTACACACAAGCACATATAGAGTGTTGATGTTTGACTGATGGTTTTCTTGTGTTTTTCAGATGATCCTGTGGGACTGGGATCTGAAACACTGGTACAAGCCCCAGTATCAGGTCAGTGCTGTGTTTATTTCAGCTCACGTGTTCAAGGTACCATTCACATAGGAAGCACACAGCTAAAACAGGTCACACAGAGTGGAGTCTATAGTTCACCAGCAGAGTGTAAAGTCACTTTTCGGACATTCAGTTCTTTTCCCAACATTTTTTGGTCAGGAAAAATACACATTGTGTAAAACCTTGCATACAATGACCTTGGAATCGCTGTCATGCCACATTTTTATCTTACTCAGACATTCTATGTCATGTTTGAACTATTTGTGTTATCTATTAAAGAATTAGCTCCCACAGACCAAAAGTCATTATTTGTTCCTGTTAGACGGAGTCAGTCCAGTCAGAACCTTTTTTTTTTGTTTTTAGGAATCCTGCTTTACAAAAAGGAACAAAGATTACATCCTGCTCTTGCAATTTATGGGATTTCACTTACATATAGCATCTAGATATAGTGTATTTTCCTCCCTGTGCATTGTAGTTGTTGTTCCTATGTTGTTGTGTAGAGGAAGAGGAGAGGGATGACAGGACAACAAGGGTGGAATGAACTGAGAGGAAGTTAAAAATCATAAATAAAAGCAAAGCCAGCTATGGGAAAATGGGATCCGTAAAAGGAATAAAGATGGAGCAAACAAAAGGGGGAGAGAGAGGAAGAGGTTCTTCATAAGCACTGTGTACATGATGCCATTGTTTGTACCACAATACCACTACCCTCAAACAGCTTTTTAAGTTGTCACCCGGCCTGTCTGCCCATATTACACTACATTCCTGCAGGATGTTAGTAGACAACACAAGCCACAGTTTTAACACAACTTTTTCCCACAAACACTTGGTAAACAGCGAGTAATTCATGTGCTACACTGAATGTTCCCTCTGACTTTCCCTTTGCTGCTCTGCTCTCTAACCTGTGTCATGTATGTGTGCATATGGCAGGGTGCAGTGAGCGGCAATGGTGTGGATCTATCGGTCATCAACGAGGCCAGAAATCTGGTGTCAGACCTGCTGATGGACTCGTCTCTGTCTCCACACACCATCTCAGCTCTGCGCAGCGTCTCCAGCCTCATGGGGACGTTCTCGGGCTCATGCCGCCCCAGAGTCAACCCTTTTACCCCCTTCCCGGGTTTCTATTCTTGCGATGAGGTGGAGGACTCTGTTGAGAGGAGCGACAGGAAAACCATTAAGGTGGGCACAAGTGTTACTGGTCCCTCATTTACTGCAGTTCTTGATAACCAGCAATGAGTTTTCTTGAGGATGGTGCTGTCTGAGAAGAAACAGGATTTTTTTGGGGTTCTTCAGACACTATAATGCTGCACACCAGTTTCTAGTACAATGAAAGGAACTGGGGAGAGTAGTAACATAGCGACAGTCTTTTAATCATTTAATCTCAATGATCTCATAAGACAATCCCACCAATCGCGTATTTAATTGTACACATGATGTGGTGTGTTGCCAGATGACATTGTGGCCTTTTTTTTTTTTTTTGCTGGTGCCTTCCTGTGCAGTGCTACAGTCAATCTGCACATGGCCCAAATTTACAACTGCTTGTAACTTTTAGGTGTGATTCTGTTTGTGCAAAAAAACATATATTTACATTGGAGACTCTCTTCATCCATCAGGGTTTGAGCAGCAGAAACAGCCTCCCGACCCCTCAGCCCAGGCGGAGTTCCACCTCCTCTGCGTCCTCCATGCTCCCTCCTCTGGACTCCGCGTCCTTACGCTGGGAACGGAACAATGGCAAGAGACCCCACCCTGACCTCATCTTGACCAGGTATCAACACAAACACAACTGTACAGTTTACCACCACTCAGAAACACAGCCTATCTTTAGAATTGCTAATGCACATCACCTGGGCTTTACTTCACCCAGAATCTGATTAATTTGAATAATGGTTGGTCTTGTAGGATCTAAATAATGTGACTTCATGGTGACTCTGCAGCCTTTACATTGTCCTGAAAAAAAAAAGCGAATAAGTCTTGATTAGTTCTAAAAAAGTACAAAAACACACAGTACACTTAACAATAAATCAGGTCAACTTTGTATTAGTTGTGTTTATTGAAGGGAGAAGGTAAGAAATGTAGATCATATTTAATTTTGAAAAGAGAAGCCAGATTTAAAACTTTCTTGTTCTTTTTATCAGTTTACTTTAACCTATATTCTTTTACATTCCTTCTTGTGTCACTACACTCTCTTTATGTTTAGCTGTTACTTTTATTGTCAGAGAGACATTATTATTACAAACATTTAATATATGTCTGTCGAAACAGTCCGTTATCATGAAAAGAAAAGGCATTTTAACTGCCCACACTGCTGTACCTCTCATTTCTTCACAGTTGATTGGTAAAGAGGTAATTTTTACATTTTAAACCATGACTGAAAACAGCTACTTGCAATTTTGGTCTTCTTTGCTGTGGTTAGAAGCTGTTTGTGTGAGACTGAAAAGCCAAAGACTGCGACAGAAAGTTTTCCCGCTAACCCACAATTCCTGCTTTGTGGGAACCAGACCAAACCCTGCTATCATTAGCCGAGAAACAAAGGAAATGTAAATATACATCACATTTAAATAGTCACAAATTACAGTAGTCACTGGGGCTTTGATTTTGTTTGTCTAGCAGTCTCAACATTGAAGCGTTAATCACAAACACGAAACTGAGAGGAATTGTGCTTTGTCATTTCCCGCCATTGTGTTTATGTTGACAAAAAATGAGTAAAATGACTTTCAGCTGTAGACTGAATATACACTGATCAGCCATAACATTATGACCAATGACAGGTGAAGTGAACAACATTGATCATATTGGTACTATGTGGTCTTCTGCTGGAAAACCTTGGATTTTGGCATCTGTGTTGATGAGACTTAGACACCCAATTAAATATTGTCCCAGAACAAGCACACTCCCTCATGCAAATGGCAATCCCAAATGTCACTGGCCTACCCTCGCAGGAAAATGCACCCCACCACATGGCAAAAACATCAAACAATCAGGAACATCTTGAGGAACATGAAAATGGCCCAAGATGTTGACTGGACCTCCAAACTTCCTAGACCCCATTCTGATCAAGCATCAACAGGATGCAGTGGAACAAGTTTGATTGACAGAGGCCCCACTGCACAACCCAGAGTACCCAAAGGATCCACTGCCAACGTCCTGGTGCCAGACCCCATAGGACACCCTAAGAGATCCTCTTGTCCATGCCCAATGGTTCAGAGCATTTCTGACCACATAAGGGGGACCAACACAATATTAGGCAGGTGGACATAATGTTATGCCCGATCGGTGTAGAAGAGCTTGTACAGAGAAATCATTGACTGTAGATAGCTGAACTCAGTGACTAAAGCAACTGGCTTCCTGAAGAGTGAGTTTGAAGCTCAGTGCCAGACACAGTCTTATTCCCGTTATAAATGACCATAGAAATGAATTATCAGTGAAGCTGAGGCGGACCATGCAAACATCTCTGGGTCATGGATGGTCTTATGATGGCACCAACCTGCCACTCAAAGCTGCCATGCCCTTAATTATGCAAAACTTTAAGCCTGAAACCCACCATACAGTTGTCATGAACCAGAAAAGAAGCAATAGAGACCAAAACTGCTTGTTGCACCAGGCTGTAAAGACTTTTTTTTCTGATATAAAGTTGGGCATTTTACCATGGGTTCAGTGGGGATTGACTCGCTTTTAGAGTTGGCTTCAAGTGGCCCTTCAAGGAACTGCAGTTTTTGGCACTTTGTCTTCATTTTTTAGCTCCACAGGTTGCTGCCTGCTAGAAACCCAAAGCAGGAGATATTAACATGTCACAGTGTTGACTAGTAAAAACTGAGAAATAGATCTACATTTTGCACAATCAAGACGTTTATCCGCATTATAATAATGGTAGCTGCTGTTTAAATGCATTGAGGGAAACTCAGGTTTCTTTGTACATAAATTCATGACAGTGTTCCATTTACTTGTACACTGTGGGGTGTAGTGTCCATACAGTCAGTCTCCACAGGATGGCAGGAGAGGACTAAGTATGTTGGCTGCTGAGCTTCTTTGAGTTTCAGATTATCATGTTGTTTTAGTTTCTGAGGTGTCAGATAATTAGCAGAATATGATGTAGCCTTGGCCTGTAGTGGTTTGTTCACCAGATGAGGCAAAATGTCTGATAGTGAGACAGCTGTTCCTTATTATGAAAAACGTTTGGTAAGAGTTAAAACATTTTCTTTACTGCCTGATGTGACTGTGTTTGTTTTGTGCTCCAGCTCAGGTTTGTCCAATGGGCCCAATGCAAACTTGCTGACCATTCCCAAGCAGAGGTCTTCCTCTGTTACCCTCACATACCATGCAGGGCCCAGGAGAGCAGGTGAGGCTTAACCATAAAACCTCCCAAAGTCACTACATTTTGTAAATTGCTCATGTTTTGACTCAGTATTTTTCTCTGTACTCCTTTTATCCTATTAAGGCACATCTCCCAGCCTGAGCCCAGTCACCTCACCAAGCCACAGCCCTCCTGCAGTCGGTACAGGTTCTTCATCATCCCTTGTCACTCGATCGCCTGTGGAGTTCCCAGACACGGCTGACTTCCTGACAAAGCCGAGTGTCAATTTGAACCTGCACAAGCCCTTGGGCTACACACTTAGCTCGCCAGATTTCCAGCAGGCGTTCCGTAGCTCGACCTTACCTCTCTGCACCAGGTGAGACCTGCAGACTTATTGCTGCATTTTACTTTATGCTGTCTTTTATGTCAGTGGTTATACCATTAAATTTAAATTATGTACTGCAGTTGGTCATGTCTATGATTGTCCGTTCTAGCTGCGGGCGTCAGATGCTCAAGGGAGTTTCCAGTGGTGATACAGGAGAATCTCATCAACCATTTTCCAGTGAGGCTCAACGTAGACGCTCAGGTACACAGAATTACACTTATTGTACATTATAAAGTGTGATCCATTCATGGCAGACATTCATGACAAGTGCTGTTGTGTTGGGGATTGAAAGGGAAGCTTCTGTAAGCAGTTAGGGGTTAATGCTGCTCTCTGCTGGACTCCAACAATAATGCAAGTTGAGGTACACCCAGACATTTTCCCCTGTTCTCTCTTATATTCCAAGAAAGACTCATATCAGTAAACTTAAAATTAGCCACTGTGTGTTCTGGTAACTAGTTGTAGGTTTCTTTTTTCTGTTCACTTTACAACATCAACCAATTTTCAAAAAGGGCAGTAGTAAAATAACCTTTACTAAACACAAGTTCTTGTAGGATTAAAACTTGTTGGAACACTTCATTAAAAGACAGTTTAGTGAATGTAACCAAACAAATGAAATTTAAAGTTTTAACACATAAAAGTAAAACAATAACGGGCAGTAAGTAAACATAGTTTTAAATCTTAGGTCTATTTGTGTAGGTATGATCATGGAAGGCTTTACATTGAGTTGTATGTGTGTCTACAAAGCAGGTGAAGGACTGGATTTCACAGGGGAGCCTCTGATCAGGGAGGAGAGTGTGGAGGTGGACGTGTCTGGAGATGGGAAGCCAGACGTGGGGGGAAACCAGGGGCTGGCAGATGAAGAGAAGGAGAAAAGCCCGAGCACAGAGCAGCAGACTCAGGAATCAGAGGTGGGCTTGATCAGAGGGTTTCTACTTACAATACGATCAACTGCAGCACGGCAGATTTGATTTGGGATGCTGTGTGTGAACAAATAGAGGTTCTGTTCTCATTCATGAACACTTAGACAGCTGTAATTTAAGAGTTGAACTCACAGCCAGTTTATCTAATTGTATAATTGGCATCATTTTGGTTTCCCCCAACTGCCATTCCCTTCACATTCACACAGAAAAGAGCTTTTGTTCATTTTTCCAAGTTGTGTGAAACTGCAACCAGCCCATTGTTTTGTAAAAGATGAGATGCTTCTCACGATAGCCTTTAAACATGGGGTCGTTGTCGTTGGTCTCTGCTTCATTTTTGTCATAAATAATACATATTTGATTATAGTTGTCCTTGTATAATGTATGTTTGACATGTTATTTCAATTATGTTTTTTATGTCTTGGAGAGTACTACTGTAGATAAGATGAAATATGTTTTATAAAGTTTTGGAAAGCCTTTTATGTCTGATACACTTCCTCAAGTGAAGCAAGCAACTCAAGGATAGCTTAACTATTACTAGGAAAACACACACAAATTTCTGACTAAACTGTCAACAGGCCTAGTTACAGAATAAAATAGATAAAGATGATACCTGTGGTTCTGCTGTATTAGTTTTGGTCCTTGTATTTAATAATGTCTCTCATGATTCCATCAATATGTTAGCCCTATGCTAAATCGCTGGAGTATTCTTTTATTGCAATTATTTCAGTAAAAATGTGTTAATCAGTACAACTTATACCTTTGGTTGTTGTCTCCAGGGTGAACAGGAGTTCAGGTTAGATCCTATGCTGGAGGACCACGAGGATCTTATGGAGAGGATGAACACCTGGAACTTCCAGATCTTTGACCTGGTGGACAAAACAGGAGGGAAGACCGGAAGGATCCTGAGCTATGTTAGTACAAAAATCACAAACCAAACATTTCCTGCAGCTGTAGTGTCCTGTCAATCTGTTCGGTCCTGTCTGCATGAATCTTTTAAAAAGAAAAATAATAAGAAGAGAGATATAGCTATACCATTCTGAAAATGTACACTTCAGTCATAATTATTATGAGTTTCAATCAGTGCAAACAACTTTCTTTTTTTTTTAGTTTAAAATCACATCACATCAAGGTGATCAGTGATGGTGTTGATTATCCTCTGATCTGATTGGTGTTTCAGTAAAGCTCGCTTGTGTTTCCCCAGGTGACATACACCCTTTTCCAGGATATGTGTCTGTTTGAAATTTTCAAGATCCCTGTGAAGGAGTTTATGACATACTTCTGTGCTCTGGAAAATGGCTATAGAGACATTCCCTGTGAGTGTGTTTTCAGAGACTTCTATTAGTATTTCATGTGTTGTGGGAGGGTGGTTATGTGTATTATTGTACCATTTGAGTAGATGCTGTGTGGCAAAGCTAAGATGCAGTTTTTAGTTAACCGTACATTTGAATTATTGCTAATGGACGTGGTAAAATAGATGTAATTTGATCTATTGTGGTTAAAAACACACAGATCATAACCGGGTCCATGCTACTGATGTGCTCCACGCTGTTTGGTACTTGACCACTCGATCAATCCCTGGGTTCCAGCAGATCCACAGTGAGCATGTGACAGGAAGTGACACAGGTAAACACCAGTGACACAAACTTATCAGTCATAGATCATAGTTACAGTTTAATTCAGATACATGGCTGCTCAACATTCATCACAGCCTGCACACAGTAACTGTCCTAATGGATGTCAATTGTAAAAACAATTCAAGGTTTTTAATGCAGTTAGTCCCTCTGGCTTCCTCTGAGTATAAAAATGTGGCGAGCATGGAAACGATCATCTTTAACTAGTTAGAGACATTTTGGTGTCCCAGTCCTAATGAACAGCTTATGGGTTACATCACTTTATTAGATGGGTGAATGTGCTTTGGCAAGGAATCATACCTTCGAGGAACAGAACAGAAAAAAATAGCCACCTAAACATAATTAAACTAATCATGTTAACAGATCATGTAGTTTACGTGTGCAGATGGTTTGGTTTAAAATTCTGCAAATCCTTTTCTTGTCTCTGCTGGTGACATCGTAGCTCTGAGAGAAATTATTTAAAGCTTATCTACTGATGTCTCACACTAAGGATACCAGAACAGCTGTGAATTAATAAGAGGGAAACAAAAGACAGATTGAGAAAATATCAGTAATATGAAAAAGTAGGGTAAAACAGTGAATACATGGAGAGAGAACACTGTGTGTGTATAACCACATTCAACATTGTTTCTGTATCTGGTTTTGCCTAATTGCAGAAAAGCTACAACTGTAACCTGATTTTAAAGTGTCAGCACCTTATTTTTCATCACCGTGACACTCATTAACATCCACCATCTTTGTTCTGTTCCAGATTCAGATAGTGGAATCTCTCCAGGCAGGATATCCTACGCCTCCTCCAAGAGCTCCTCAATTTCAGATGACAGCTACGGCTGTCTGGCCTGGAACATACCTGCCCTGGAGCTCATGGCCCTTTATGTAGCAGCTGCAATGCACGACTATGACCATCCCGGTCGCACAAATGCCTTTCTAGTAGCCACTAATGCACCTCAGGTAACCTACAGCATCTATTTTAGGTGTTGCAGATATAATCATCAAACTTTAACACACTCCTGTTTACAGGAAAAAAAGGATCACATGTTCAAAATATGCAAAATTACATATTATTGCAACTTTTGAAAATGGGGTAGTAAAGTTAGATTATATGCAAAAGATTCTAAGATTACTTTCCTCCCTGGAATATCTTTTATTGTTTCAATGACACCTGCTAGTCAGCGTATTCCCAGAACATTGATCCTGTACTTTGTATGGACCTGCAAAGTCTGGACATCACACACAGTGTTGGATGTATGCAATGTTTTTCAAGCCGACAACCCTCATAACAAAGTGAAATATAGGAGTTTTTACATCTTCCATTTGTAAATCTTCTTCAACTTGGTGACCTATCAAAGCTATTTGTAGAAATAAGCAGTATTCTTTATGGATTTTAATGAAGTAATGTAAAATTTGCTGCCGTATCGCCATTTTTCTCGTTGCCTGTTCTTTGAGGTATCCATCAGAATAGAGGGTCACTGTTTGCAACAGGTTAAAACGTGCTGTCTAACAGGAAATTCTTTTCTTTGAAGACAAACAGACAAAGAGCAAATATCAACACTGGTGTCTTGGCCCCAGATAGATTCTGTGTATATATGCAGAATCACATGGCTGCCTCTCTGTCTGTCTGAGTGGCCTCTGGTGGTTGCTGCATGGCATTTTTCCCCTCTGGAAGACAGAAAAACTTCTACTTATAGACTTATATCATAGTTTTTATTATTTGTAACATTGCTACTAATGCAGTAATGTCACCTATCATGTAGTAAGCATATTCATCTTTAACTTAGTATCATTTGGGCTGACTCAAGTTGCATTTGTGGTTTGTCCAAACGCATTATGTCTCCAGTTTTACAGTTAATCTTTAACTTAAGTCAACACTGTCCTTATATTACTTTCTTTACATGCTTCATAACACAAAGCCAGTTTTCTGCTTGACTGATATGAACACAGGAAAGGAACATTGCCTTTTGGTGTCTTAGTGTTGTTGGATGCACCGAGACAAAGTTAACTTATATCCTGTTCTTCAAATGGAGATCATATGTAATAGTAGATTCTCACCACATGTCCAGCTAATTCCACAAGAGATGAAATGGTTAACAACTTGCCCCAGTTTAAATATTGTACTTTCACAACATGTTCAGCGATAGCACTCACACTGTCTGGGTTTTGTCCTAGGAAAGTGGGTTAAAAGAAAGGAGAGGGAACCCTGAACCTATTGATTGCTAATGATGTTGACTACCATTATGTCTGCTAAAAGGATCTTCAGTCTTCCTTGGTGTCTAATGTCTCTGTAGCTGCTTTTAACCTGTTTATCCCCTCAGCTATACATTTGCCTGTCATATTTCTGATTTCATAACCTAATACCCTCGTGTCCTTTCATCTCATTTATGGAGTGCTCGCTATTTTTAAATCCATTACAAATTGTGTAACACATACGCAGACGCATTACGTAAGCAAATTTATTACAAACATTTTAGAGGAAATTGTGGGAATCTTCTTAGTGTGTCGTCTTTTCCCTCTCTCACCACTTGGTTTCTGTGTCCTGTGTGATGTAGGCGGTGCTGTACAATGACCGCTCAGTGCTGGAGAACCACCACGCTGCGTCCGCCTGGAGCCTCTACCTGTCCCAGCCCGAGTTCAACTTCCTGGTCAACCTCGATCACGTGGAGTTCAAGCGTTTTCGCTTCCTTGTCATTGAGGCTATACTGGCCACAGACCTCAAGAAGCACTTTGACTTCCTGGCTGAGTTCAATTCCAAGGTATGAGATTCTTAAATCTTCTCAACAGATTCTCAACAGAAAGCATACATTTGTTAATCCTTTGACAAAAGATTGGGAGGAAGCTGCTTTAAAATTAAGCTGAGCACTAAGCAGCATAATGAACACAGGATAAACCGGTTGACTAGTTGTAATAAGGCATCCATCTTTTCTGTTTGCTAACAGGTGAACGATGTGAACAGTCCAGGAATTGATTGGACCAATGAGAACGACAGACTGCTGGTGTGCCAAGTGTGTATCAAGCTGGCAGACATCAACGGACCGGCCAAAGTCCGTGACTTGCACCTCAAGTGGACAGAAGGCATCGTCAATGAGTTTTATGAGCAGGTACAGACTGCATGCTAATGCTGCAGAGTGTATTCATTCATCACTGATCATTACTTCTATTTTTATATAGATTTTTTTTAAATAATGCATTAAATCTGATTTTGTCTCTGTCCCTATTCCTGTTGCCTGTAGAACACATATCTTCCACATTTATACCTCACCTTTGAACAACCACATCCTATCTAAAGATCAAGTTACAGTACAGTAAACGGGAACCAACACAAAATAGAGAAAGGAAAACCATAAGATGGACATTAATGACATCTTCTAATCCCTCTGCAGTATATACACCCAGAGAAGAAAACTTATAACAATTACTAGGGGAAAAAAATCCTTTCAGCTCACATCATTTCATTATCTTTCCAGATGCAAAGAACATAATAAATCAGTTAGAAGCTGCAACATTCTGCTCCTCTCTGATTATGAAGTAGTTTGAACCAAGTATCAGCTGTCATCACTAAAGATCTGTTTTGGAATGTAATCTTTGTTTTTAATCCGCAGGGAGATGAGGAGGCCAGGTTGGGATTACCCGTCAGCCCCTTCATGGACCGCTCGTCCCCGCAACTGGCAAAGCTACAGGAGTCCTTCATCACCCACATTGTAGGGCCGCTTTGTAACTCCTACGATGCCGCTGGCCTGCTTCCTGGCCACTGGATTAATGAAGCGGGATCAGATGAAGACGATGAAGAGGGGCCGGTGGACATAGACACGGATGAAGATGACGAGGAGGAGGATGAGCTTGAAGATGAGCTAGCACCAAGTAAGATTTGACACTCAGCTCTGCAGAAATGTCACTTTCAGAAAACAGATGATTTACTAACAGCTGTACCCTGTTTCACACTATTAACCCCAGAGAGACCCAGTTAGATAGATAGATAGATAGATAGATAGATAGATAGATAGATAGATAGATAGATAGATAGATAGATAGATAGATAGATAGATAGATACTTTAATCATCCTCTTGGGGAAATTCAACATACAGGCATGTTTTAAGAGTTATTGAATCTGTCACGTGAAGTTGGGTCACTTTTAGTAGAATGGTTAAAACAGAATAGCAAAGGTAGATCTTTCCTGTCTTTTCTTCCATCATATGAGTCATTCCCCCAAAGCTCTTAATCCTACATTTCCCATAATACAACTTGATGGCACCTTGATTTCATAAGGGTCTGTTACAAATGTGGCATCTCCTGCAGAAACTTAAAGAACCAGAAACATTATGCTAAATTACGAACTAATTTCTATGCGTACTGCCAGAGTGATAAGTTCAGTGACAGTTCACAAAACTAACAGCTTTATTTCTGTTCTTGCGCCTGCAGAGCACGAGAAGCACCGACTGTGTAAGAGCACAGACTACATGAATCTGCACTTCAAGGTCAAGTGGCTTTACAATGAATACGTCAAGGACCTGCCAGCGTTTGAGTCTGTGGTTCCCGACTACCCAGCGTAAGTGCATGTGACTTATTCACTCAAAGGCACAGGAAAGGAAAAACATTTCTTCTTGAAAAACTTTGATCGTCCAATTAATTGAGCATGAACCCAGGTATTGGTTAGGGATCATTAAAACTCTATTAAAGGGACAAATCTTAATTCTCTCTATTTAGGTGGTTTGTACAGTTTGTGCTGCAGTGGCTGGACGAAAATGAAGACGTGTCAATGGAGTTCATGCATGGAGCCCTGGAGAGAGACAAAAAGGATGGAGTAAGAAAATTAAAACTAGCCCCTTGATATGGTATTAACTTTGCCACTGAGGTTCACATCAACATGTGGATATCAGAAAGTTGTTTCATACCATGCTTATATTTTTAACACAATACCTGCTGCTGTAGTTTTATGTGGAGTATAAGTATTGATAATAATTGTTTATGTACTCGTCTCAGTTCCAGCAGACTTCTGAGCATGCTCTGTTCTCCTGCTCTGTGGTGGACATCTTCACTCAGCTAAACCAGAGCTTTGAGATCATCAAGAAACTAGAATGTCCCGATCCTGCCGTCACGGCTCAGTACACTCGCCGCTTCTCCAAGGTAGCCCGCTGCACTGGGTGGTGAAACTTAAACCAACTCTGAGTGCTACACGACACATAGCTGTGGTTTGTAACTCACAGTTGCTGGAGCTGTATGAAGTGTGTTGTGTGTTTAAGCCTAAAATGTCATTAATTAATAAGGAAGTGACTGTTGATAGTCATCATAATCATCACTGATGCTTTCTTTTCTTAAAAACACCATAACATTAGGAGAGAGAAAAAAGCTACTGAAATGTCTGGAGGAAAGTTCACACTTCTTGTAAAGGGAATTTAATAGTCCCACATTAAAGAGAATTACAGAATTGGGCATAATATTACCGTCCTGGGGAAAGGACAGTCGCCACAGTTTCAAATTGGGATTTGTTTTGCTGCATGTTAGAGAATACATTAAGGGGACATGCAGGAATATGTTTTATTAGATGGCTGAAATGATTCTTTGAACACATTTCCCAAAGGTGTAATAGAATCCCCTCTATAATCACTAAAACTCTTCTTTAGAAAAACTTATTTTTTTGTTCTATACACACTGTTAATGTCTTTGTTCCTTTTCATTTTACAGACAATAACCAAAGTTCTCCTGCAGTACAGCGCCATTCTGACCAAGAGTTTCCCTTCTTATATTGACAAGGAGAAGATTGTAAGCTGTTACCATTGTTTTCTATTTGATCCCTATGCATCTACCTTGCTGTGCATCCTTCACGACATGTAATATTGTTTATGTGACACTTCTAACTTGACTTCCTGTGTCCCCTTGCAGCCCTGCGTCCTCATGAATAACGTGCAGCAGTTGAGAATCCAGCTGGAAAAGATGTTCGAGTGGATGGGTGCCAAACAGGTGAGTTTGAAGACAAAAGGTGTCGATGAGAGGACGTATCGCCTGATCTAAAGATCCAGTATTCCAGTGTTGACAACTTTGTAGCTCGATTCATAAGAAAAACAACTTAAGCCGACTCAATAACTAAACATTTCCTCATCAGCCACGAATAGTAGAAACTGTAGAGGTGCTTATTTGTACTACAGTTGTGTTTCTTATGTGTCAGATTGCAACAGAGGAAGCATGGGTATGTACTGTAGAGGTAGTTTGGATCATTTAGAGTAGGTGTCTGGTATTGCTGGTTAAGGATTTAGTGGATTTTGTTTATTTATACTGTGAATGTTCTCTTGCATTCGGATCTGTAAGCCAAGTATTTGATGTGTAGCCTTCGGTCAATAGTGATTCAGCCTTAAAGACTAGAGAATATTGAAGCAGAGACTTAATCCAATCATGTCGCCTGTATCAGTACTTTACAGTAAAGATAATCAATAGCTTCTGTCAGCTGTGACCTCCCCCTGCTTTGAATCCCTGCCACCCTTCTGCATGTAATGTTATATCATAGCTGCTGTGGCTGTAGTTTCAACCATTGTGTTCACTTTACAATTAAAGCAAAATGAATTGGTTGAAGAGGAGGAGGAGGAGGAGGAGGCAGGAGAGGAGGAGGTAGGTTTCCATCGTGGTCTGTTCATGACAGATATATGTCCGTAAGAATGCACATCTTAACATTTTAATCAGTTAAATGGTGTGCAGTGGACGTCCATATTGATTATTTCCATCTTCCTCCGGCTTGGACAGCAGGTTGTAGCTGAGGATGAGGAGGCAAAGGTTCTGGTGGGTACTGTGGATGGTAGCATATTCATTAGTAGGTAGACTGATATGTTTAAGACCAATAGTCAACCTAGCCATAGTCAACTAGTGCTAGTGCCTTCTAGAAGTCCTTGGCTTGCAGAAAAGCTTTTACAGTAGTGGAAAAGGAACTGCTGATGTAGCTTCCATAGTGTGCCCTTGTTAATGCTCTGTAACGCCAACTATCATCCATCTGAAATACAGCAGGTGCATGATTTTGGTGAAGAGGAAGGGTGGGGTTTTGTTTGTTTTTTTGCGTTCATGGCCTGCAAATTTACAATCAGCTTTGGTGGATGAAGAGACAATTCCTCCCTTCACAGTTGTCTCATTTAGCCGTAATATAGAGCCATTACAGCAAAACCTGTTTTATTTGTGTGTGTATAAGGGCAAAACTCAAAGCTTAATGTCAGAAGCTGCGGGAGAACATTATAAAGAACCGTATGCCATTTTCCTTTGATGGCTGTTGTGCTCGTAACAATACCTGAGTTGGGTTTTATTTCCGTTTGCTATTGCTTGTTCCTGATTGGTTTTAACCTTTTATCTGTGGCTTGCAGATTATTTTGTCTTTCGCTGATGCGTCAAACGATTAGAAGGAGGTGAAAGATTGTTACGTCAGTTTGTGTCTTGTTACCATAAAGGAAAAGGAGGAAAAGTGATGGAAGATTAGATGACAGTGTTGTCTACATGTGGCACGTCGTTTTTTTTTCTTTCCTTTGTCTCTCTCAGGCAACCAAACGCTCATGAAGTACTTACTAGATTGGTTGTGTTTGCTCATTAGGTGCTCTCTTGCTTAATCTACCTCATTGTGAAGTTTTAAAGGCTAAAAGGCTGAAGCCTACAATAATATACATTTTTTTAAAGTTTATTTTAAGCTTATTTTTTTAATAGAGCAAAATTTTAACTCAGTTTTAACCAAAATATGTGCTGTACTTTTCTTTGGGAGAGTAAACCAGCAGCCATGTTTTTCCTTTCTTTTCTAGCTCAAGAACAATAAGCTAGCGTGGCAGGCAAGTTCACCGTATATGCAGACATGTTCTGTGACACATGACTGCATATACTCACATATGTGGAAAATACATATTGCATTGCTCCAAAAATCCAAAAATTGAGGCACCAAAATTGAAAGAATTTACTGAATATGGTTTTAATGAGACTTTCTATGCGTGTTGTCTTTTTTACTGCGACTCCTAGTTTGAGGAGAGCGAGGAAGAGGAGGAAGTAGAGGAGGAATTAGGGGAGGAAGGGGAGAAAATAGAAACGGAGGTTTGTTGGAGTCTAAAGTGGTCTTAACTTCATTTATCTTCAAGTCATTCTCGCGTGCCGTTTCCCCGTTCTACAACATCAGCCATAATCAGTCCTAAATCAAGACACCCTTGTGATTAACACAGTGGAGTTCATTGTGTCTGGTTTTTATCATCACCTATGATAAAAACTTTTTACCTTCTTTCAGTGGCATTTTTTTCCTGCCCTTCCTCAAAAGTGCTCTTACATCTCCCCTCAAATGAATATTTCTGTATTTTCCGTTGTACATTTTTTAAATATAATTTGTGTTTTCTTTGTTTTTAATTTTCCACCATTTGCAATAGACTGACACAGAGAAGGTGGGTGCCAATTTTGCAATATTTCATTTATGATTTTCTTTAAATTTTGATTTCAAGTGACTTACAGAGAATCCTGATGTTGGAGAGTTCTGTAGATTTGAGTTTCTTCAGCATTTTAACAACAAAACAGGCTATTCTTGCTACTTAATCATGTTTATTCGTCTCTTTTAAAAATCCTTCCTATCACAAAAAAGATGGACGTGCCAGTAGAAAAAGTAGACATCAGCTCAACACGCCGCCATCGCCCTCCATCCATGGTAGTTTCCCTATTAATATGAATAAAAATCTAAATTCCAAATGGCAGATAATTGAGTTTATCCTATCCTAATCTCCACCTTTCTGTGCCGCCCTAGACTGAAAATGCACTCGAAGACAAACAGGTGAGTGTAGGCGCACAGACACATGCATATTAATCCAGAAAAAACACATACAGCACATTAAAAACGGAACACAATCCATTCCCCGGCTGCCTTTTTTTCCTCCCCTGAAGCCCTCCCTCTGTGCCGTGTAGCATAAACTCCCCAGTCTCTCCTCGCTAATGGTGCTACATAACCCTGACAAGCCATGAATCAAAAGGCCATCGGATTATTGAGTTAATGAGCCACACCATCGTTTCATCCATATGGTTGAGCTCCCCTGCAGGCAGTGCTTATTTAGATGATACCTGAGTTAGGTATACTGGAGGTAATTCATAGATCTTTGTTCCCTCACCTTGTGCTCGTCTACTCCTGCGATACTGAACTTTTTTTTATCCCAATTTGCTCCCTTTGAAAGTCGGAGACTGCTGGGAAGAAGGTGGGTTTGCTCAGATGTATATGTCAAGGTTACATCATATTTGTCTCCTAATGGATGTTTCTCTGCTACAGTACAAGCTGATTGTCATCTCATCCCTTTGGTATTCCTTAAAGCCTGACAGACTCGTGGGCTGATGTGCTTCCCCCCCCCCCCAAAAG
>OMNN01026740.1:0-10085 GCA_900302755.1 Chromis chromis
GACTAAACAGTCCAGGTATTCAGTGCTCTCTAGACTTTAATGAAAAATCTTTCCTCTCCTCTCTCCCACCTCTCTCATATTTACTCTATTTCTGTCTCCCACCCCTCTATCCGTCGCTCTGATCAGTGGGTCGCGGTAAAGTCATTCTCTCTTATCAGCGAAGGCCAGTGTGTCATATAAGCTGGGGTCATGCACGGTTGCATGCACCATAACATACACAAAAACCGCAAAAGCATGAAGAGGAAATGTAGGAAAAAGGTGAGGATGGAATACTACGTGATAGAATCACATCTGTGCTTCATTATCAAAAAGGTTTGCACAAGCAGTGTATTGTATAATTTCCATGAATAGTTTAGAGCATCACAGCAGAATATCGCCAGCATCTAACTAAAATTTCATTTTACAAACACAACATACACTGCATTATAACAAGTACATATGCACAGGTGGAAAAGCCAGAAAGTAGACACGAAGGGTTGTTTTTGTGTCATCAACTGCACAAATTACAAAAGTAATAAGAGGAAAATCTGCTTTTTCGGCTCAGTGTGCACAATTAACTCATTACATTTACAGATATACCTGCAAAAGTTCACTTTGTATAGGCTGTTTTGGGGTTTTTATTGCTAAAAGTTGACACTGGAATCCCCTGTGTGACGTTAGTTTGCTAGAGCTAACAGATGTATCTGCACCATGCAGCAAAGAAGGTAAAAAAAAATACACTTGTGTTCAAGGGTTTCTTTAAAAAAACAAACTTTCAATTAGTTACCACATACTACAGGCGTTAAATGTTTGCATGTAAGTAAAATACTGTGTTGATGTCTGTGAAACACTGGTACACTATATAAGCACACCTTAATCGAAGCAGTTTCTTTTCATCAGCTTGAGTGTGAAAGAATCGCACTATCCAGGTCTCTCCATGCAGTTTCAGGTGATTTCTGTCTCGGGTTTTTGAGCTGATTCACTGAGCGACAATCAGAGATGAGGCATTGTGCTGAAAGAATATTTTTCTAATTTCCTGGAGTCACCTCAGTGAGTTTGGTGAGGTGGCAGAAGCCACAGTCACTGTGTCCATGTTTCTTTGCAGACTGTAGGCTTCAACCTTGAACTTAACAATGAGTTTTCTGTTTTTGTCAGCAATAATACATTTTAAATAAACATTTCCTCTGGTCAGCTTACACATTTTGAGTTTTTCAACCCCATTTCCTGGATAGTGTAGACACCAAACCCAACTCTTCACTTCCTGTGCTTCAGTGGATGTATTGGCCTCTCTCTCTTCAATGTATTAAACACTATGGTTTATTTTCAATTCAGTTTAATTTATATATCTTCATTGCACAACATAAATCCTTTCAGGGCACTTCACATAGTTAGGTCAATACGTCAGATTATTATGTTATAGAGAGAAAACCTAACAAATCCAATGACTCCCTTTGATAACTGGAGCCTTAAGCTACCAGGCCTCCCATTCTGCCTTTGGGAACTCTAGGAACCACAACCAGGACTGCATGCTGAGAGCGAAAGGTTCCAATTGGAATAATATGATTCTATGATGTCTTTAAAATATGATGGTTATCTTGGTCATTAAAGACTTTGTGAAGGATTTTAAATTCAGAGAGTTATTGGGACATCCTGATAATAAGGATTTACAGTTGTCCAGAATGAATGTAACAAATGCATGGACAAGTTTTTCAGCGTGGCTCTGAGACAGGATGTTTCTAATTTTGACAAAACTGTGCAGTTGGCTGTCCCAGAGACTTGTTTTACATGTGGGTTAAAGGACCCATTAAAAAATATGTATTGCCAAGGTTCCTCGTAGCAGTACTAGAGGCCGAGGCAATGACACCCAGAATGGCTATATGGGTATATTATATTTCTTAAATGTTTGGGGCCCAAATACAAAAACATCAGTTTTGTCTGAGTTTAGAAAAAGAAGCTCTTTAAGACATGCTTGAAATTTGAGCAACTGATTTGTTTAATCTGTCTTCACAGATAAATATAGCTGGGTGTCATCTGCATAGCAACAAAAGTATATACAGTGTTATAATAATAATAATGCACTGGTTTTATATAGCGCTTTTCTAGACACTCAAAGACGCTTTACATTGCATTATTCATTCACTCCATACTCAATGGTGGTAAGCTACGTATGTAGCCACAGCTGCCCTGGGATAGACTGACGGAAGCAAGGCTGCCAATCTGCACCATCGGCCCCTCTGACCACCACCAACCACTCACTCTCACACTGCATTCACCCAGGCTTCCTGGTGTTCCCTCAAGGTCTCCCATCCAGTTACTGACCAGGCCCTACCTCACTTAGCTTCCGAGATCTGACGGGATCGGGATTCCACAAGGCTGTATGGCCAAATAATGGCTAAATAAATATTATATCCAATAATATATGCTTTGGGGGGCATGCACAAGGTGAACAGTATTGGCCCCAGAACAGAACATTGTGGAACCGCATTGTTAACTCTTGTGTGCATGGAAGAATCATTGTTTACATTAACAAACTGAAATCTATCTAATAAATATGATTTGAAACAGCCTAGTGCAATTATTTTATTTCCAATGGAATATTCCGGTCTCTGTACTGCACTTCTGAAGAAGTTGTATCAAGATCTTGCAGAGACGAGTCTGCTGTCTGAGGCCATCAGAAGGTCATTGGTGACTTTCCCCAGAGCTTGTTGACCTCATGAATTCATTACTACAAAGCTTAAGGAACAGAAGGCTCAACAGAGCTATGGCTTAATCAGCCTGGTTAAAGTGCTGAAAAGAAACCTGAATTCTTCAAATTTTCATCTATTAAGTGTGAATAATATACAGTTCTACCTTTAACTGATAATTTTTTATTTTTTTTACACGATTAGTCTATCTCTCCAGGCTCGGCAAAAATCTACTAAATCACTTCCTTTCCAGCTTTTGCGATGTCCGTTTTAAAATGTACATTTGTAAATTGGATTAAGGAGCTAGACTTCTGTGACTCATTCCTCTCTTTTTCAGAGTGGCCACAATGCTGGATGTTCACAGTGATGCCGCAGCACCATAAGATAATTGACCTGTGTGGGCGTAAAGTTAAGGGGGCTGCCCTCTGTTGTATTGGCACGCGACAGTGAAGTAAAAAATCATGGAATTATTTAGTTAAATTTGGTTTCTGCATTATCAGCTAGACATCTTTTGCCTAAGTTTAGAGATCTCTGTGTGTGCATGTGTCCATCAGAAACACACTAAAAACTCACAAACATAGAAATAGAGTCCACATGAAGTTCACGGCAAAAATTATTGCCCACTAGTTGGATAACTTGTGGAAGTTATTCTAAAATTTATTACCAAGATTCTCTCCTTCTCTTTCACACCCCCACCCACCCACACAGCACACAGACCATCATCCCCTCCACATTGTCCAGTGGGTCCATCCATCTTCTCCATATATTACACACACCTGACAATCTTTGGCTGATAAGGAAGCTGCTTTTCTTTTCGCACATCTCATCAGTCAGGACTGTGTGTGGGGGAGGAAGACAGAGCAGAGCACGATACTTAGCACTGCCATGAGTTAGAGAGCTATGAGACATTGTTAGATTAGGTGTCCACTCACCTGGATAAATTAAATTAAAGATGAGGGAAAAATGCTTGGGAAATATTCACAATTACAGCACAGCTACAGTCCATTTCGAGGATGAAATAAAGCTGTGATTTAATTGCACAGGGATTATATGACACCTGTATGTGTTGCATTTGTTTGTTTTGGCCACATCGGTAGCTGCCCACTACTACAGTGATGCGGTTACCATGGCAGCCCAATATGTCAGTCAATCTCCAAGAGGCACACAAGCATAATTATCTGCAATGACAGACACCAAGATACCCCCAATCTGCTTGTTTTTCCCCAGTTCCTCTTTTAATTATCTGTAGACATGATTGATTTCCTCAGGTCCGGAAGAAAGACTAGACAAAAGACCAAAATGTCACCAAACCTTTCCACATGTAAGAACCAGGAACAAACAACAATTTTCCAATGTCTCTTCAGCCTGATGTGCAATTAAATTATTGTATGACTGTAATTATTGTATAATTGGTCAACTACAATCTGCTTAATGGAGCAAGAGTTGTGGCACACTGGTAATGATGGATGTGGATTAGAGAGACAGGGTTCAGGATTTTCCAGTCACACGAAGTGACAAAAATTAAAACAATGCCCATTCACTACTTGGAAAAAAAGTTGGCGTTCCTGGGGTTAGGGCATGCAAAGGAAATGAGTTGAATCCTGTGGAAATCTGAGGCAACTAATCAGCGAGAAATTTTGGGTTACCTGCTTTCCAAAAGTTGAAAAAACCTATATAAGCATATTTGACTGGTGCCTCACCTACAGAAAATATGGAGTTTGTATTCATACAAGTGAGTTATATACAATTTGAAACATATTTTGAATAAATCTTAATATGCTTAACAGGTGCATTTGTAATCGTTTTGCAGTATATTCATGTATATAAGTACTGTTTAGCATGTGAAGTAGCCTTTCAACATATATAAGAGGAGGTGGAGCCTGAGTGCCCCATATTAACTAATCGCCACTGGAAAGGAGCCTAAAACATGCAACTAATTGTGAATGCTACAAGTAACCTTAAGTAACTACACCAACGCTGACTACACTCTGCAAGGTATCAAAGGAAATGTACAGCTGGGTGTACATTTTGCATTGTACAAGCACAATAAAACCACACCTGTCAACACCCAGCTGCAATGGTGTTTGGTCACAATTGCAAGAACTTTTCAGTCCTATATGGTGCACAGAGAAATCATTTTTCTCTGCACAAAAAAGATTTTGCGAAGTCTGATTTAATCAAGCAAGATCAGCGCACAGACTTGAGGTTTAATGCACAGATTACTTCAACTCACAATCAGTCAGGGATTCATGCTCAAGGTTGTGGATTGTTTAGGATTGGAAATGTAGAGTGATTGCACTCCAACACAACTTTTCTTTAACTGGAACTTTTGAATTATATTTCGTCTTACTACAAAGAGGTCTAAACTCTCAATTTTGGCAGCAAAAATACTAAATCCAATTTATTTTAACGCTCTTCATTATTTTACATCCAAAGTCAGATTGACACCAAAACTCACCTTGTTTAATGTGTCTGTTATTGCGTGTGAGTATTCACGGATAGGATCACATTTTTAGCCTCTGACTTGTCCAAATTGACTTTAAAAGTTACAGGTTATGGAGGAAACACCATCTGACAAAGCACAAAATTGGGGATTTTGCACTTTGACATGGGCCAATCAAGTGGATATCTTCCAGACTGCCCAAGTCTCATATTAATCTTATCTGAACTTAAAATGGCTTTTCGCCCAGAATAAGGATTGTGGATTTTGTCTCTCCACAGTGGAATAACTTTAGGATAACTTTAGTTCAAATGGACATGTGAGTATTGTTTTAGAACAGACCCACCTTTTGAAATTGCCAAATTCTTCAATTGAATTTGTGGCTCTGATTTAGATGTGCCAACATGCTGTGGAGATCAAGCGGGTCGAGGTTATTAGAGCTGTGCATCAGGGTTCCTGTCAAATCCGACCTGGCGGTTTCACATGCGAGGCTCCTAAGAGGAGGCCGGCAGAGACAGCCAGTCTTCTAAGTGTTGTTTTCTACGGCAATTATGCTAATTTGTAAAAATGAATGTAAAAAAATCATTTCGGCTGTCATTCATTGATGTTAAAATGATGCACAGAGCTCAGTTAAACTAGTGTGCTGCAGGACAAAGAGGAAATAGGGGCTATAAACCTGAAAGGACGTAATTTCTGAATTACAAATAGGCCAACCAGAGGGAGAGAGCCTGAAAGAGAGAATCAAAGAGGGGTGGAAAAAATCCGAGCCGAGGCAGAAAGAACGAGGGAGCTGGAGAGTGACAGCCTCTCTAGCCTTGGGCAGCCTGCTACTGTAAAAGCTGTGATTTATTCTGCCATCATCTGAGTAGATATATGATCTGAGTCTCAGCCTGGCCTGTCATACCACATACATATTGAGTGGCCCACAAGAATAGGGAGGGACTGATTTATTATACAGCTATTTATTACACTGGGTGGGCCGGGAAGAGAGGGGAAAACATGAAAACAGCTTGAGATTAAATTTCCAACTCTATCTATTATATCAGGTCCGATCTGGTGATAAGAGTAAGAGGCAAATAAATCAGAGCTAATCTGTGTCCTCTCATTACACTGTGGGTTTTCCACATCTTCATCATCTTCTTTAAAGATACAGCAAATGTAGATTTGTTAGTGCAAATGTTGCATTGAAAACAACGCCCGTTCTCAGGCATCTGTGTGATGATTCTTTTTTCCTGCAGCTACTTTTGCATGCTGTTTCTCTTGCAGGGAAACATATGCAATGTTAATATGTCATTTGCATGTGAAATATACAAATCAGCCACAACATGAAAGCTTTCTTCATATTGTGTAGGTTTCTCTTGTGCCTGTCAGAGCATAGAAGGTGTCCTGCTGTGTCTGGTTGATCATGCAATTGTAGGGCGCAAAACTCATGACCGTGACTACAATTACAACTCAAGTTGCATTTCCTTTTGCAACCTGAACTTCCTTTTTGGTGTTTTTCCCCTGTTCCTGGTTCATTTCGCTGTGCACTTGTGGAGCCTGCATGTCAATAGGCACCATATCTTGTAAGTAAAGAAACACTCCATGTAGGCTGTCCGAGAATTGTTAAATCGAGTAATTGAGTAAATGATGTTCCATCAGACAGACTTCTGCAAAATAATCACAGAAAATGAGAATCGTACTGAATCAAGCTGCAGAAGAAGTTGTAGTGTGATGTGCTGGATTTAAGTTGCCTTACTTTACATCGCACTTCCGCAATTGTGCACACTCACATCACAGTGTTGACCCTGAAACAGTACATCATGCAGCCCTAATCTTAAACTCTCATTTGCTCTAAGCTGCATCTTTACTGTTCAGCTCCAAACAGCAGAAAGGCAAAGTTAGCAACGATAGCTGGTGAAAATAATGGAGCATTTAGGAGCAAAAAAAGCCAGAGAATTTAGCTCAGGATGTAGTGGAGACCAAAAACAGAGCTAAAGGCAAGGCAAGTTTATTTGTATAGCACCATTCATACACAAGACAACTCAAGTTGCTTTACAGAGGCATGGAGATGCATTTAGAAAGGAACATTGAAATTACATTAAAATCACAGAATAATTGCAAGATATTAAGACATTAAAATTAAAGCATTGCATTAACATAGACATTAAAATCATAGAGATACAACATGATTTAAAGCCAATAAAAGTGTATTTTAAAATACAAGAATGGTGAGAGAAAGCTGTAGTAAATAATAATGTTTTCAGGCCTGATTTAAATGAGTTGACAATTTTAGCAGACCTCAGGTATTTGGGGAGTTTGTTCCACAGATGATGTGCATAATAACTGAATGCTGCTTCACTTAGTTTGGTTTTGATTCTAGGGACACACAGTAAACCTGTTCCTGATGGTCTGAGGAGTCTGGATGCTTCATATGGAGCTAACAAGTCTAGGATGTGTGAAGGATGGTGAATATTACATACAGTACATAATATACTTTCATACAGTAGGTGGCCTGAAATCTGTTAAAAACTGTCTATAGGTACCCATCGGTTTGCTGCATAGTTTAATTTGATCACAAATTCATTAGAAAGTTGCACCACTAAAGTGCATCTTTTAGCCTCATTATTTAGAAGTGTCCAAATATATATCCAAATATCCAAAGTTGTGCTTCATCAAATCGATTGCAGTTTTTTCATGTGTCAAGTAATAAACACACAGAAAACCTACAGCGAGGTATTATTATTATTGGAATTGCAACCAACTATTATTATTATTACTGTTTTTGTCAAAATCTTTCTATTGACTTTTTGTAGAACAAAGTGAAAATAGATTTAAGAGGAGTGAGAGAGAACAGCAGCTGACTATTGGGTATGAATGAGTGGAGCTGTCTCCCTCCACCTGAGTACTATAAGTCGCTAAGCTAAAGGGGAAACAAATAATAAGACATGTTGTTTTTGACTGTTCATTTTGCCTCTTCTACAGTGATCCAAATGATGAATATCTGAGACTGGGTGAGAAAGACCTCCGTCCAATACTTGCTAAGACTGGAACATGACCAGTATGAATAAAGTAGACTTCAGCACTTTATTTATTTGTCATAAAGAGTTCTAACCTCAGAATATGTGTGGAATAGCTCAGCTTTTAACCCTTGAACCCTATGTACCACTATGCACACTGGGATAGGCAGTGGTGAACACAGAAAGAGGTTAAATATAGAGTATCCAAAGGCAGGCCTAACACTAAAGGTACTCTTGGGAGGACCCCTTTGGTCAGAAACCATGCCATAGACGGCTGAGATGAGGTTTTTTATGAGACGGAGAGAACCATGTCAACAATTGTTACGTCTGTTGTGGGAGAGCTGGACAGATAAGGAAATACATAACACCCCGCTTGTAGATACCTGAAAAAATTGGACTCGGGAGGACTGAATATTTTACTTAACTGTTTGAATGATGCTAAGGTGTTATCTAGAAACAGATATTTGAAATGCACAATACCTTTGCTGTGCCCTCCTGAGATACCAAGTCCAGAACGGATGGTTTCAAAAGGTGGTTTGATGCAATGGGAATTTAACAGGAGAAACTGTATTAGTCAAAGTATATCTTTAGTTGAACACTATTACCCAGCACTATTTACCCACTGGGTTCCTCGTAGACTTCATTGAGATTATCATTACATCTGACAAATGGCTTCTTTAATACCTGATCATTTGTTCAATGTCTAAAATGAAAGAAACAAAAACAAACGGTAACATATGTATTGTTTATCTGAATAACAGTCAAAAATCCAAAGATGTTAACTTTACTATATAAAATAAATAACCCCAAAAAACTATTTCTTGAACAATTATTAAATTACAAATTTATTGGTGATATATCATAATATAAAAGCTGTGTAATTTCATTGTTTCATTAAAATTAAATAATTCCAAGCAATTGAAAAACAATTAAACTGAGGAAATTTGCACCCAAAGGGGACAGAGGTCGTAATACCTAACTTTAAATCGAACTCTCCCATCTGGATCTGTACAGACAAACAGCTCACCAATCACAAATGCCTGCCTTTTTACACCATTTTCTAAATTCAACAAATCTATTCTTTTCATTTCTCTGGGATCCTCTTAACCATTTTTAGCTTTATTATGAATTCAGCTCATCAATTCTTCGTACAAACAGCCCATGACACGAACACAAATCCAAACACCTGCGTTCATGCTTAGTACAACCTTGAAGATTAGAGTTATTCAAATGTTCAAATGAAAATCTGAACCATCCTCCGTGCAGCATTTACACAACCCTGTCGAGAGGATGCATCTGCAAATGACAGTGGGATAAAGTTAAGTTTGAGTCACATTTTTTCGAAGAGAAGAAATTATTCAAATCAGGTCAATAACATGACAATTGAGCTCTAAATAGGATTCAGATTTGTGGGGATCGCAGGTAGAAAGTCACACTCAGACCAGGAATGACATGATGACTGAAAAACAAAAAGGGTGCCTCCAATTTTAGACACTTTTTCAGTTAATCGCAGTTCAGAGTTGTGACACTTTGTACTTGCAAACCTTCACTCAGGTAAATGAGAACAACTCCTGTGTGTGTGTGTGTTTTTTTTTTAAGTGCCACCTTAAATTAACTCTGAACATTCGTGCTGAAAGCTTAATTATCTGCTCAGTGAAATGTGAAATGTGCTGCGTCACACATCTTCAAACCATGTCGAGTCTCCGGCTTTCAGCTTTTTCCTCCCCTCACCTGTGAAACTCCACATTTCAAAATTTAAATAAATGGCTTCTTTTCTTCCCATCACGATTGTGTGTGTGTGTGTGTGTGTGCGCGTGTGTGTGTGTGTGTGTGTGTGTGTGTGTGTGTGTGTGTGTGTGTGTGTGTGTGCTTTCTTTTTTTTTTACCTTCTGTTTAAGATAGGGCCCATCCATCACATAGGCATCTCAGACATCAACACGGTTCTCCAAATCAATGGCTCATTGACTGCTCCAGCAGCAGACA
>OMNN01026740.1:10105-33255 GCA_900302755.1 Chromis chromis
GTGACTTATCTCCGAGGTGCAGCTGTGAAGAGAGAAGGTATATTTTTATTCCTCATATCTCTGAGAGAAGGATACAGCAGGTGGAGTCTCCACTGTAGCACATGGCTTGCAGAGCATGTAGGCTGTTGTTGCACATGCAGGTAAAGGTGCGCGGAGCCGGATATGTCTGGATGTATCTCAGCCGAAAACACAGCCTTTCCGCCCGTCTTTTTCTGTCCCATCACTCATCGCACACAGGTCACTCACTTTACAAAGAACATCTATCATTTGTCTTTCCTTTCTATTTCTGTCCGTCGCTGAAAGCTTTATCAGCCCATCGTCATGCCTCGCTGACAGCGTGGCTGCAGTAGTCGGTGCTCTTGCTGTTATTGTGAGAATTTTGCAGTCAGGACATGGTACTTAACGCCAGGTAACAGCCTTTTCACCTCCAAACACCCCCCACCTATTTTCTTACCAATTTGGTGGTTTCCAGCTCCCACAGCAAATCACAGTTTCTGCTGCTGCTGACGCCTGATGCTTGCCTAGCGGGGTACCTCCCTGTACAAATGACTTGTCAGGGGTCACACCGAATCAGGATTGTGTGTGTTGTAGAGGTCTAAACCTTAAATTCTTATCCAGATGAAATGGCCTAAACTTCACAGAGTCACAGACAGCACACCTTGGAAACAAGAATTTGCTTGAGTCTCCTATCGGTATGTAGGTACGTATACCAACTGCATACTGATGCAGTCCTGAACAACATCAGTATTTTACCTCTTTTGTTGGAGCACAATGCAGCAGTGCCACATAGGCTGGATGAGTGCAAACAGCAGTGCAACAAATACCAATTATTTGTTACAGTAAGTCAAAATGCCACACTAACCAAAGAAAAGATACATCTGAACTTTCAGCCCTTTCAGCCCAGTCTGCTTTGTCCACAGGTGCCGCAGCAGCAATTTGGCAAGTGCTCTGGTACACCATCCAAAGATAAGTGGCACTCAGCAGCCTTAAAGGAAGAAGGAATGTGTTTAGGACTGACACACCTTCCGTGGGGAAGAAAAAAACAAACTGTACGCCAGACGTTCTCCCAAATAAATGAACTCAAATATAATGGCAACCTGTGGATTGGCACCGGAAAACCACCACAGGATGCATCCAAGTTACCAAATACAACCTATAATAAATTACCTAACACAGGAGACTGACAACTTGTGCAAGGATTTCTTCACAGCTGTTAGATTTTGTCGGGAGAATTACACTTTATAAGCAGGGTTATAAGCTTGGGGCAAATTCATGCGATTAACATAGCAATAGTTCCAAAAGTTTTTCTTTATATTTGAGAACTGTGTGAATGCAACATCAATCAACTGGTGCACAAAGAATTTGGGGGCAACAATCTTCATTTTTGCTTCCACATTTCTTCAAAGAGAACGCTTGACAGAGCCTTTGGAATTTGAAATCCATGTTGACCTCTTTGTCCTTAAGATGCAGACCTTGAAGGAAGGAGCCTACTTGACCAGACCTCCTACCTGCATTACCCGCCTTCCCTGTTGGACACCCACTCTAACCAATCAGCAGGAGTCACAAGCACAGACTTTCCTTAATTACTTCCCGTTGTGGTTGTTTTGCTGCTGCTATAGTTGGAGGCCTCCACAATGACTCCAGCAGCACTGTTAGTGAAAAATTAAAACAAGAACTTACAGTGGACTGTCATTAGGCAAACACGTTCTTACAAACAGGACATCTTGTGATACAGTACTGGAAGTTTGGACTGAGCCAAGGCTACATCCCTGCTGTTCTCACTCAATGATTTCCCCAAGAGATTTAGTTAGCAGATGGGGCAAGCTGGCGATAGATAATTGGGCTTAGTTAGTTAAAATATTCCTAAATCTAACTGTATTTGTATTTTAGTTGCTGTGTTCAGACTTCCGCTATCTGTAAAATCATTCTGGTTTAATAGGATGGGCTAAAGGCTGAGAAAAATTTGTGATGGCTTTATTGTTTGGGTTTTGTGTTGAAATGTGGTCACCATTACGCTCATAATGATGATTATAGACTGACCAATTACTAACTTTCTGAATGTGCATTGTGAGGATTACGGCGTGCTTGGTTTTTGTAGTGACATGGTCATAAAAAGTGTGAAGAAATGATTTTATGTTGCAAATTGCATCTTGAATGTCACAAAATTGGTGAAATAGGGTCCAGTGTGGAGCTGAATGATAAGCATTTACATCATAATTGCGTGATTCAAAACACAACTACCGAGATTTCTGTATGGTAACCCACACAGAGGTACCCATTCATGGGAAAACTGACCCACATCCAACCCTGGAGAAGAGTATTTTTTGATCAATACAGCTTGGCCTCCAGTGGGTGTTTAATATGTGTCACTGTGTCAGTCTGAATTGTCAGCTTTCACCTTGGGGTGTAATAGTACATGCATTCATCCTGAACCATTCAGTATGTATTCTATGCTCAGTTTGGTATGAAGTTTAGTATCGGTTCAGTACATCACATGACCATAACAGTTAGAGTCAAAAGTCTATTTATGTCGACATACTTGTGCTGGAACAAAAATCAAGCTCAAGTTCCATCTGGAATGTTTTGGCTGTGCACCAGTAGTCCATCAGATATCATGCTAGATTAGATAGTCTTGAAAGCTGCCCAGAAGCTGTGCCATCTGTATTAAACATGTATGATGTGTTCGGTCACAAATAGATTGAGTTTAAATGCACACCCAGAACCTGTGACTTCTGCGCTCACATTGTACAGGTCAATGGATTGGCCACCATGTGGTTTTTGGTGACCTGCTAAAATATCATTCACATTTCGATGAGATCTCACCACAATGCCTGACCACCTCCAGATGTGCTCTTTTAAAATTAGTGTCGCTGCCGCCCCTCCAGTTAATGAAACATCATTAACGAGTTTTACTTTTCCTGTCTGAATGAGAAGTGGAAAACTTTACAGAAACTTCACAGATGTTCCCGACTCAGAAGAACAACACTCATTTGAATCCACTTACAGTGCAGAGCCCTCGTCACTACCCATCTGCTTACACTTCAACAGCATTATTCGGTGTTTTCTTTTGCTTCCGTTGTGAAGTCTGTCTCTTCCATCATATGTCTCACCATTCCCTCACTGAAATCATCATCATGCTTTCCATATTGTTATCTCTTCTCCCCGTCAATTATCACGAGGTACTGTAAGTGAGGGATGTTGGATCGAAAGAATTATCTACACCAGGTTTTTTCTGTTACTGTCGGTCCTTTCCTCTGACAACTAACTGCAAAAGCAAGGCTGTTGCTCTAAAAGCTGCAGGACATCGCCCCTTTTATCTCATGCAGTATTTTAGCCTCACATCTCCCCCTGCATAAAGGCAGACTCACCCTGGGAGGTCAGGCTCATCCATCCATTTATTTAGTCTACTAGGAGAAATCAGCATTGTTATTGTCATTATTGAATATATGCTTTATATTATTGTGGTTTATTGTTATCAATATATTTGTCATTGGATATATTTGTGTTTTTTTGCAAATGTTTCTTTTCTATTCAACCGTCTTGCAAAATTAATGCATGAAATATCAGCTACTGTCTGGTTAGCTTGACTTAAGCATTAGCGATCATCTCTCTCTGTGAAAATGGAAGTACACCGCAAGCACAATTACTAGGCAAATTCTGTTCCTCAGGATTCATTTCATTGTTGAATTAAAACAGAGCAATTGTTTAACAGAGGAAAAGTAAGTTTTGTTTTACTCAGGGGAATATACACCAATCAGGCATCACCTGCCTAATATTGTGTTGGTCCCCTTTATGTGGTCAAAAATACTCTGAACCATTGGGCATGGACAAGAGGACCTCTCAGGGTGTCCTATGGGGTCTGGCACCAGGACTTTGGCAGTGGATCCTTTGGGTACTCTGGCTTGTGCAGTGGGGCCTCTGTCAATCCAACTTGTTCCACTGCATCCTGTTGATGCTTGATCAGAATGGGGTCTAGGAAGTTTGGAGGTCAAATCAACATCTTGGGCCATTGTCATGTTCCTCAAGATGTTCCTGATTGTTGGATATTTTTGCCATGTGGTGGGGTGCATTTTAATGCAGAGGTAGGCCAGTGACATTTGGGATTTCCATTTGCATGAGGGAGTGTGCTTTTTCTGGGACAATGTTTATTTGGGTGTCTAAGTCTCATCAACACAGATGGCAAAATCCAACGTTTTTCCAGCAGAACACCACATAGTACCAATATGATTAATGTTATTCACTTCACCTGTCAGTCATCATAATGTTGTGGCTGATCGGTGTATATTCCCTTATATATAGCAGGTATATGGGGGGTAAATGTATGTTAGGCATGATGCTTGATTTAAAGGCAAAATGAAAATATGGATATAAGGACATATAACTGGGCCAGTATGACTTTTTAGTTTGTTTGTTGTTGTTTGGTAAAGTTTGAACTCTCTTAGTCATATAGATCTAATTTGGTTATTGTCAGTGCAGAATGTTATTATTTCAGACAGCACCTAAACGCACCATAACATCTGCCAGGGGCTCGGACGCGCCCGGGACGCTCCTGTGATGCAGGCAGGACCCGCCCTCCTCCTCCTCCTCCTGCACTTGTCAAAGGCCACCGCTCACAAATTACATCACAGTTGCGCCCACAGACGCACACGCAAATGACACCGGGACACCCTGTCTCCTGAACAACTCACAAAAACACGCTTTGCATTTTGCTTTTTTAAAACAATCACTTTTTTCACCATTAGATGCAACGATGCTTCCTTTCAAGAGAACTTTTGAGACCGAGAAACACCAGCTGCAGGAGCTCAACAGCAGACTTGCCCAGTATCTGTCCAGGACGAAGCAGCTGGAGCAAGAAAATGCGCATCTCATCACCGAGATCAACAAACTCAGACAGGTAAGGAGCGATGACCGGGAGCCCAAGTACAAAGCAGAGATGCAGGATCTGCGGAGAATGGTGGGGCAGCTGTCGTTTGAGAAGTCCCAGGCGGAGATGGAGAGGGAGAAGCTATGGCGAGAGTTGCAGATGGTCCAGTCTCTGTGCAGCGAGCAGACCGACGTGTGCAGGGACATCAGCGGGGAGCTCAAGGGCTGCGAGAAGGAGCTCCAACACGCTCACAGAACCAACAGCGAACTCCAGGAGCGGCTGTTCCAGCTGGAGAACGAGTGCAAGCGCTTGGAGGGTGCGCACAGGCAACAAACGAGCCAACTCCGGCATCAGGTGGAGTCCCGGGTGGTCCCCATCATCACGCAAACTTACCGCGGCCCTCCGGTGGTCTCCGTGGAGGAGGTGCAAGAGTACGCAAGGGGTCTGTCCGAAGGGTGGATCGAGACCTTCGATATGTACCAGCAGAAGGTGGAAGAGATGGAGCAGTCGATCAAAGCGGACCAGGCCCGGATGAGCGACCTGCAGAGGGAGAAGATGCTGTACGCGTGCGAGTTGGACAAAATGCGCAAAGAGGCAGAAAGACAAGGACAGATCCAAGTGCGTCTGGAGGAGCAGCTGATGAATATGCACGACAAATTCCGGGTGGACTTAAGTGAATATCAGGTGAGTCCATTATGAAAGAGCAGAGCAGATATATATAATGTATATAAATATTTAAAACAAGAAGTAAAGCCAGAGATTCTGCATTTTTAGCACATATTATAGTATAAAAACAATCAGAAATACTGTCAGAATAATCTCCCTTTTATTCCACTGTGCCACAGGAGAAGGGAGAGGCTGGTCCCTCTCCTCCTGCCACACCCACTGTCCCTTAAAGGCACTGATGCAGCTGCAGCACTGAATGGCTGCTGCAAATGAATTGTTATGTATCAGGTTGATTCTTAAGCCTAAAAGCTTGCCCCAAACATATTACATCCTCACAATCTAGGTTGAGATTTATGACTAGTTTTGTGGCATCATGTATCTTTATGGTGTAAATGCATCCTAACACATGGGACAGACTCTCCTCACTACATAAAGGCATTACACCAGCATGAAGTGGTGCCTGGCAGGTTTGTGCTCCCATAACTGTCCAAAGCATGGATCTTCTTTCGTGCAACGTTTGACCTCAATATGAAAGGATTGAATAGCCTGACTAGCCGAGCGGCATCCGACCTGCCGAGTACTTTATAGCTGCTAAATTACTCCAGCCACTTAAACCAATTAGCTGTCAGACTGACAAATCCTTATTAGCCTCCTAAAGATGGAGCCCCAAGTAAGGTCGGTCAGTTACAAATGACAACACTGGCTGTACACTGCAGGGCTGATTTCAATGTTGTAGCATCCAACAGTCTTAGACTTCATGGTAAAATTAAAATAAAGGGTGTCAAATTTTACAGGAAAATGTAAAAAGAAGTTGTTAATATTTGGTCAGACTTGATTTTGTCATATTTCTGCATTAGAGATAAAAATTGGAGACACAACACAGAAAAAAAAAGAGTTTTGTCAACAGCAGTGCAGGCTGCAGTAAAAAATGTGGTTACAGACTTATGGTTAACAAGAGATTTGAATGATTACTGTGTTTTTAGTTAAACTGCAAAAAAGACTCATAATACCCAATGGGATGACCACAGACTTGTAAAATTAAACTATGGGCAAAGTGAAAACTTGAAAATGTGATTTTTATTTTCCCTCCAGATGATTATTGAGCAGCTGGAGCATGAGAGGAACACCATGGCTGACACTATAGGAGAAAAGATTAGAGAGCATCAGCACCTTCTGCAGGTGAAGATGGATCTGGGCATGGAGGTGGCTGCTTACAGGTAATGGGCCTATACTTATTTTGTCCATCGTCCAGTAACAACTAATAAATTATTTAAAGCATCACTCGGAGTAGAAAAGGCCAATTCCCAACAGACATTTTGCCTCAGTAGGAAAAGCACTGTTTTTTTCTAAATCTGCTCTAGTTTACATCCAGATGTCCCAGTCAGCCCTGACCATGTGACTGACAGGATGGTAAAAACCAAAGCAGCTACATGAAATTTATCTATCTTTCATTTGAGCTTTTTACACCAGTGCTTTTCCTACTGTGAGATGTCAAAATGTGTTCTATGAATAAAAGATATGGGAAGTGAGGATTTGGTGCCTGAAAAAAAGCAGCTCAACACTTCTTGTAAAGTTGATTTAAAGGTCTCATATGATGAAAATCCATTTTAATATGAAGCCACGTACTACTGTCATTCCTCAAGTCCCCACCTCAACTAGACGGCGGGGAACCAATAGTCGTTGAGCTAAGAAATTTGCATAATCCTACCCTCTCCCTGCTCTCTGCTTCTAGGTAAGCCATTTAGAATAAGAAGCTGTCTTGCTGTCTGCCAGGTTTATTTACTAACTTATATGTTTTTCTGTTTCTGTTGTCATACAACAGAATGAGTATGAAATAGTGACTGAAGCACATACCATTAAGAGTACATGTTAACCAGCAATCACTTCAGAGGCATTTCTAAGCTGCTGCTCTGCACCTAAACTATAAGTCGAACAATGTCTGAAATATTCACCAGACATATAAATTGAAAACAACGGTGCTGTGAAAATGGTGATATTTCCATGTAAAATGATCACTCAGACAGCAAGTTAGAAGAGATAAAATGTCCTGGTATTTCACAGCTATGTCGGCTGCCTTGTGGCCACCTGTGTTGTTCTATGCTGTCGATCCCGGAGGCAGAGAGAGTCTTCTTCCTGAAGGGGGTGTGGACAGCAGCGACTCAATTGTATTTAACGCTATCAACACTGAAAGAGTCTGTGTAAAACAGGGCTAAACCAGAGTACAGTCATGGTAAAATTGACCATGTTTGCAGTATTTTGAGCTGAAAAATTAAAGGACATGCTGGGGACCTGTGAGACTTTCATTAATTTTCTGAAAAGTGGCACAATGTGGAACCTTTAAATGTTAGTCTAGTTTAAGAAGTGTGAGCATCACAAATCTTATTAACTGACAAACTTTAAGTTGAACCAATAAGTGATAGAAGCTTGGATATGATTTCTGTAAGGGCAGGTATGAGTACAGCCTGTACAGAAATGTATAGCTCTACATAATAAGTAATTTTTTGGTGAATTATTTTTTTTAAATGGCTAAACTTTAAAGGTTTTATGCTCTTTCTTCAGAAATAACTCCATGCTTTCAAGAGCAGATCACTGGTCAAACCGCTCTCTTCCTGAAGTTACTCTTTACTTAATTAATGATGTCATAATTTCACATTAGGATAAATCAGTTGCTCACTTCCTCCTTGCATTGGCACTAAGTGCTCTTATATAAGAACTTCACCCTTAGTTAGATAAACTGAAAATGATTAGCTGACATATACTGTCATTAATACTACACATACTGTACATACATCTTTAAAAAAGTTGTTAAAACTTTCTCTGTGATTTGTGTTGATGAAGCCAAATGAATTATATAAGACATGTCTTGTCCAATTATAGCATAGTACATCTAGTCTTCATGCTCATAACATAACCAGATCACACGTGGCGACATACTAACAGACTATTTTTACTGAAAGACAAGGCTATTTATAAAGCGGTTAATAAGCAGAATTTTCTCATTTGAAGTTTATATCCTTGAAGTTACCATTGTTAAATCATAACCTTCTGCCTCATATTTCAGTCTTTCAACAGTCTTCAACAGAGTTGTTAATTGATACCTACATTTTATTAAGTCAATTCCCAGGAGGTTCTTCAAAAGACTAACTACTACACTACGTCTGTATATAGTAGATTCTCTACAGGCACACAACAACATTTGTTTTGAGTGTTTTAAATAGACAGAATGCTTGCTCAGAGACGTGGCAGCAGCATGTGTTTTTGTACGTGTCACGAGTCAGCTTTTGCTTTAGGATTCATTGGGAAGCGTGGTCTGCCCCGCATTGTAGTCGTTATTTTTAGGTCAGTCTTTCGGAAGGCACTCTCCAGAGAGGTTGCTCTTTTTTTGTGGCACTTGTGGCTGTTGTAAGCTTGTTGAAGCATGGCCAAGGAAAGGTGAGCTGCTTAAACTACTTACAACAGCATTTACAAAAGTATTTATTAGATGACAGCGGCTTGTTATGATTTTGATGATTACTACCCTATATGGCCAGGTCCTGGATTCATACCGTCTTGTAAGCCTGTTGAGTTTAGTTTGAGAGAGTTGAAATGGCAGAGCTGAATGAAGTACACCGTCTTGTGAGGTATTTGTCTTTGATTTCTTTTTGTAAATGCGTGGGAAAACATTTTTGTTAAAATATGGGGGTAGTCTGATTTATCGTGACTTATTTGCTGCTTTATTTGTCTTCAGGAGTGTTTTGTCTTGTCTCTTTTCTCTGTTTAGGGCTCTCCTGGAAGGTGAGAGAATAGGTCTGCAAGATGGGCAAAGGAGGGGGAATCAACAACAGAGGGAAAGAATAATAGGTACATTACTGAAAAGTGTTACTCAGTTATTTTTATTTATGCAGTGATCACCAGATAATTATATCTACCTGGTTAAATGAGAATTTGCTTAGATATTATTCTGAAACACTCAATAGAAAATGCCAATGCATCATAAATTATTCATGCTAACTACTTCTCAGATATCAAGATGCCTTCCCAACCCTACACTCCAAGAGCTTCCACCTTAACCACCAGACAACATATGGACATAAGGTACTCACCACCAACATCAAGCCTGGGAAGATCCCCTGTGCCTCTCTCTGGGTCCAGAAGTCCCTCTAGGGTCATTCCTATTTCAGTTGCAGAGAGAACTCGCCATCAGAGTCCGACATCCAGAAGGGACATGATCTCATTTAACAAAGCTCGGGCTGCCGCTTCGGTTCCTGCTACCGCCACCAAAGATAAACAAATCGGCCAAAGAGAAACGCAAATGAGTCAGAATGTGCAGAAAACAAAAGCAGAGGATACAACTGTGAAAATCAAACAAGTAGAGAGCCAAATCAGTCCCGTCAAATCTTCAATAGCAGAGACCAAATCAGTAAAAGTGGTTTCACCGACAATGATGAACCTCGAATGCATGAAAACTGAGACAGAAAGCAAAAAGCAAGTGTCAGATGAAAAAGAGAAAGGCAGCGTTTATGACAAGTCCAAGGAGAAAGAAAGAACAGAGTCTACAATAGGCCCAAGTGAGAAAAAGATTTTAGACTCTGTGTCTGTAGAAGAGATAATTGAGAAAGTGATCAAACCAGCAGGTTTAGATGCTAAGGTCTGCTCATCAGGAGAGTCAAAGATCAGATATCATGTGGAGAAAACTGAGCAGGAGGATGGAACAACTAAGACACAGATTGTGCTGGAGTCCAAAGTGGAGGAAGAGCTGGATGTTTCTGAGGACTCTGCTCTGGATGAAATACTGAGTCAAGGTGTGAAGAAGGTCTCACTGGAGGACATCAAGGATACAGCGACAGGAAGCATGATCAAGAATCTGCTAAGTGGCCTGCAGGGAGGAGAAAACCTAGAAAATAAGTCGGTCAATGTGGAAATCATTGAGGAACCGGTGGAGTCTTACAGTGATGAGGAGCTCGAGGTTGAACAGAAGTCCAGATCTAGTTTTTATGAACCCTCGACATATTTCCAAATCGAGGAGCTAGAAAATGTCCCCCATGACACTCAGAGGGGCGATGATGATGCCATGAAATCCTCCATAACCGGCACAGACCAGTCCAAGGGTGGATATGTACAAGTTCAAGAGGTCTCAAGAGAGAGTGAATCCTCACACTTCTCCCATGACCAAGATTCTCATGGGTATTTTGTCTCCACACCAGATGACAATCTTTCTGAACCTGAGGACGGTGGTGGAATAACTTCATATGGCCATTATGGCATTGTAGATGACCTGTCAGATGAGAGGTATTATCAAGATGAAAGCCATCCCCTGAGAAGAGTGACTGTAGAGGAAAGTGATGAATACAAGTTCCCGTCGGGAGATCGCCTATTTGTCAAAGATAGTTTTCCAGAGTGCATCATTGAAGAAGAGGTTCGTGTCTCACCTATAGTGCAAGAGTCGGTGCTTGAGTTCCTGAGAGAGGACTCTTTGGAGCCCAAAGACCAGCTGAAGGGGGCTCTTGAGAAGCTACAAAGCTCCGTGTCAGGTCCACTGAGAGAGGAGCTGGCTTTCCTCACAAAAGTGAGCAGTGAAAGTCCACAGAATGTGGCTGTCGATGTGAAACAGTCAACTGACAATGGAACTATGACTATAGTTGCAGAGCTAAATGTCTCTCAAAGCCTGGAAGAGTCTGGATTGCTGGATACAGGAGATGATCTGTCTGAAGACCAGATCATGGCAGCTCTCAGATCCTCTAACCTCGGGCTTGAGAAAGCCTTCCAGGGCGGGGCAGGAGGAGGGTACAGCATCCGAGTTGTTGAAGATGATGATTCTCATGGTGGGGGTTTTGATGTCTTCGGCAGTGAAGGAGAATCTACATCTGAAATCACTCAGAGATACGTTAAACTGGGGCAGCCAGAGGAGTCCATCACCTTCCAGATGGACGTACAGGGCAGCCATGCTGAGGGTACCTCAGAGCCAGAGCTGCAGTCTCACATCTTGGAGACGCCAGTGAAGGTTTCTCAAGAGAAAAGAGTTGCAACAATTTACCTTGAAAACCCTTCAGAAGATTGAAAAAGACTTAAGTCAGAAATATTTTCAAACTCAACAGTTGCCAATGTATGACTGTATGTTGAAGTTCACATACAGGAGTTATCCTAATGCTGCAGTCCACACACTGTAATAATGCTGTCATTTCTGCAGTCACACATATCTAAGTGATTTTTGGTGTGCTCTTTTACTATACTTAAAGTGTGCTGCCTAAAGCTTGGAGTAATATTGGAGCAAAATTCAGTTATTTAGTTAAAAATTACCAGATTAATACATATTCTTTGGTATTAACTGCAGCAGTACTAAAACACTCAATACTAACTAATAAGGACTAGATGAACTTACGATTGAAACATCAACATATTGTAGCTATTTTTTATGATAGGCAATACTGATGTGTGTTGCGCTAGTGTGTTTAACCTTTTCATAACTACCAGGTTATCTTCTAATAGCTTTGTTTATCCTCTCTAGATCCCTCTATTTTTGTACTAACCTGTGCTGTACAGCTTTAACAGCCCATTCTGCAGTTTACAGCATACCACAAACCAGGCCATCACTTCATAGCTGTATTTGGCATGATGTTGAGTCCTTGGTCAACATTTTATGTAGACCATCACAGGACACTTGGAGGCACGAGGTGCTGTTCCACTAGCAGAATGGAGCTTTAATTTTTCTTGTGTCTTGGGCACCTCTACAAAATGGAATGTTGTTAGTACGTATTAGATCGAGGAACACAGTGGTTTGTTTTAAGAAGTAGTCACTAATGTGTACAGAACAGAGTGACGCTTGTATAGTATAGTGGGGGTGATAAAAACAAGATGTCTTTTGACATTTGTCTTAAGAAACTTTGAACTAACCGTGGCACTTAAAAGTGATTATTTACTCACAACTAATGGCACATTTTAAATAATTGAAAGAAACAGAATCAGCTATATTTCAACCAAATCGGAGTTACATAAGCAGCGCAGTTTATGAGAAACATGTTTCTACTAAGTGTATGTTTACATGGTGTGTACCAATGCCATACATTTCTACATTACCAAAAGTGAACAATTTAGTCTGAACATGTAATTGTGGGTTAGAAATTCAAAATTGCAGATTGTGCCATTGAGAATTCCAAACATTTCTTTCAATTTGATAAGCAGTAGTCAGAATCTTAATGAGTTAAGTAGGTCTAGTAATTGTGAAATGTAATCACATCCGGTTGTGATGTATGTTGAGTATGGCATGTCCTGCTTGTCCACGTTTGTTGGCCATCACAGTGTTGGCTTGAAGGATTCACCTTTGCTCTGACCTAAGAGTGTGTTTATGACTACGACTATTTTTGGATCATCAGCTTAGTGGCACTGAGCGTTCACTGGGGTTTGTTGTGTTGTGTACTAGCTGTAGAGGCAGAAATGGAACACTATGGTTACACTATATGCTTTGGACTTTTTCTCTAAATGGCTGTATTACTTAGACTTTGTAACTACTGAGCAACATCTTTGCAGATTTGACATTATGTTAAAAATGCATAAATGCAATATCTAACAGAAATGCAGTGCTTTTCTTAATATATTCATTTGAAATAATCACAAATCTACAGACAGAAACCGGAATTCAAAGGATTTGTTGCATTTAAGTGCCCAGATATAGCGGTTTTCCATACATTTTCTTACCTGCAAACAATTTAAACACAAACACTATTACATCGGTGCACTTAAACTGTATATTTATATGTGTGTACACAGTGGAATCTGGATACTATGTGCCATTTCATAGCATGAACAAATTGTATACATAAGCATACAGAAAATCTCTTAAAAAATGTCTGTCAGTGTTTAATGAATGTGGAATGGACAGACCAACATCAATGTTTTTATTGACATTATGATTTGTATTGAACAAATGACAGTTTGCTTTGGTTGACATTGGTTCCAGCCCCTACTAAAATTACTTAATATCTTAACATCATTAAAACATATTGTGGGCATGTCTTGTCTGAGTATTTCTTTAAGGCTATCTTATTTCACCTGATGTACAAAATGACAAAAACAAGTCAGGTTAGTTGACATAATGATCAATTCAAACTGATTTTAGGCAGTGGCAGGTTACCTGCACTATAAAGACAGATACATTTCACAATAAACAGTATATCAGTAGTTCTTGACAAACCTTTAACATTATTGTAGTGACAAAAATAGAAAAGACAATTTAAGAGTCAGACATGGAGTGATCATCGTTACCACTGGGTGGTACAAGTGGAAAAGTGTGAGGTATTGTTTTCCTTCTACCTTGCCTCTGCAGTCTCTCAGCCACCTCTGGTGCCCTGAAAAACAGTACATGGTTGAATCAATAAAACACGAGCTGCATTCGTACACGTCTGTTGTTTCACTGACATGTTGAAACTTAATCATACTACTAAAATAAAACTGTTAATTGCCAATTTATTATCAGGAGAGTGAAATGTCTTAATAGGAAGTACACTTTAATTAACTATAAATATAACTCCATGTTCTGCAGATTTACCGAGCCAGCATGTCCACAGCTTTCTGTATGGCTTTCGTCTTCTTGTGCTGAGGACCATACAACAAACTCTGGATCTTCAGGCACTACAATTAAAAAAAATAATATTGAGAGCAGAGAGAGTGGTCAGTGAAAGATGAGAGGGGCAACTCATACTCAGAGGGGAAGCAACACTTCCTAGCAACATGTGAATGCACTAAACATACCAAAATAACCACTGTAGCGGTCCAAGGTTTATATAACACCTGCGCTGTCCAGTCGGAGAATCAAGTCAATGAGGGGGATCTCCTAGATTTATTGCAAGGACTCTAAACCAACACCCCGGGAATCTGAGGGGTAGGTAACAAATTAGAGACTCAGCCTGAGTCACTTTCCATTCCGTATGTATTTGATTAAATTAAATTAGTGAAATGAGCAAAGATTGCTTGGCTCTATGATGTAAGAAAGTATTACTTGATTTAACCTCCAGAAACGTCAGAACATTTAACAGTAAACACATGTATATGACTTCACAACGTGCGCACAAAGAGTGACAGTGATGTAACAGATATGATAAAAGCCTGCCAGCTATTTCTGCAATCATCATAAATAGCAAGATGTGAAGGGAACTTTGTAAAAGCAGGGAAATAGGGAGTGAAAAGCTTCGCTCTTCACCAGGGAAAGTAAAACACTGGTAATCTGGAACAGATCCATCTGGCCTCTTGAATGTTTTCGCTGTTGCTAAGGTTGATGTAATGGAAGGCCCTTTTTTCAGGAGTACTTCAGAGGAAAGGGGGAATGTCAAATGTGTGTCTGTGTGGGTACCATTGTTCTCTTTGTTTTTAGTAGCTCTTGTGCACAGTATCGACTGTACGAACCAGTTTTCCACTGGAAAAGCAAAAGTTACTCAATCAGAGTGCAACTGGTGTCATGATGACAGCCATAAAAAAACACTCCGGATATATCTGCTCTGTGTCAGTGCACTTTAAAAAAGGTTACTCGTCGTACGTGGTGCCGAAAGACTGAGCCCTGATGTACCCTGTCATACTTGGACCCCCTCTGCACTCAGATAGCAATAACAACACAACACAACATAGCAACCAGGCTCCTTTATTTACAGGCATGTCATTACTAGTATGGAGCAAGCCCCCTTTCGTGGTGTATATCAGTATGTTTAGTTGATGGCAGAAGTGATCTCATGTGGCAAATGTTCAGTCATAGTATTTTAAAAACAAAAACAGTATGTTACATAAGGAATGAAGTAATACATTAATAACTATAGAGGAGAAACATGGCTAGATTAACTTGTGTTGCTGCTCGTTGTTTGATGCCTGTGTGGTCAAAGATAGAAGAATGTCACTTTTGTTTCAAAGGACATGATGGCCTACTAAACTAATTGGGGTCAGTGTCCCTTTAATTGACAGCAGTTAGCAAACTGCCATCCTCTTTCCAAAGTTGTGTTGCCCATCTGTCAGGGTCCATCCAGACTAAAGAAACACAAAGTCACTGTGTGTGATATTTTACACCAGGGAGGGTGGCTCTGCACACTGCACCCTTCCAAGATTAGCATGCGACTCTGATAACACTGAGCTCTAGAGAGATGGTGGAAATAGCTCATCACTAAATGAAAGGGACTCTTTATGTATATTCTCAACAGTCCTCTCGCCCTCTAACTGGTGTAGGCGGCCACACCTGCTGACTCCTGGCGCTTTAATAAAAATTCCCAAAGAGTTTGTCAGGAACAATGTCACGTTCAATGACAGCAGCTACTACTCTGTCCAGCATTACTCATATGAGGTGGTAAACAAGAAAAACATTATGTTTGTTGTGCGTGTTTGGTAACATACAATTACCTTTGTCATTGTCCTGTGGGCCTGGTTCATCTTGCCTTCAGTCATCTCTACACTTCCTATGAGCTGAAGGGTGTCTGCTACCTCAGCACTCAAGTCACCGAATGCAGATCTTTTAGACTGAAGAGAGGCTCTCTGGATCCCCACACACTTCTGCAATAGTACATTAAAAATAGATGAATTATCTCTTACCATCTGCAGAAAGAGTCACATGCTATTGCAAATTGAACCAACAACCTGAGAATTATAGACTCTGAGGTAACGTTTTCGTGGTGCTAATCTATGAAGAAAATGCGCGAGAATAATGAAAATCTGAATGTGGCTGGTTTTAAAAAAATTTTTAGTTTGTGTGTGTCACCTCTTGCTGTCCATTCTCGAGGAGAAATCGACAAAAGTCATCCTGGGCAGCAAGAAAGGCTGGATCCTGTGGACCTACACAGTTCTTGTATGCACTTAGACTCTGCTCAAAGTAGTGACCTGCAGACTCTACAGCAGCATGGGGGAAAACACAAAAAATTATGCATGTGAACTTAATTTATGGCAATAATTTTATAATATTACTGATTCTGGAAACCTGTACTGCTATCATCATTTTCCCCATAAACCCAAGCTGATAATTTTTCACAGTTTCCAGATGTTATGATTTCCATAGCAACCAGAGATGCCTAGAGATTTTTGACAGGGCTGAAGTTGGACATGTCTTCAAAAGACTATTATAAGGCTAGTTTCCATAACACCATCTTAAAGAATTTGACATATAGGAAGACAATGGGATATTCAAGTCCTAATTAACCCCTTGTGCATATTGCTCAGGCCAAGCCTGTTTATGTGAATAGACTCACCATTGTGATGGGGCTCTGCTGCAGCAGAAAGGATGAGGGCCAGGCTGTGGGAGATCTGAGCCCCCTCTAGCTCCTCTGGGTTGTGACTCATAGCAATGGAATGAGCCTAGCAGAAACAACAATGTGAAATAAGACAGATCACGTACCACCAGATAAGAGGTGTAGCAGCATTACCTAATAAAACAGCTTGGCACTGTCTTAAAGAAGGCCTCACATGTTTGTGTATGTTATACGGAAGAGTTGTTTGTGATGTGAAAGTGGTCTAAGTGATACGCTACTTGCCTTGGAAAGAAGCTCTATGGCTCGGTCCAAATGACCCCTGTCCTGTTCAATGACTGCCATGTCCTTATAAACAGCGCAAGTCCTTTCTGGCTTACTACAATCGTTCAGCAATTGCAGAGACCTCTCACACTGGCTCAAGGCTGCCTCTGGTCTGTTCTGTCTCTTATAGACCCTATAGAGCAGAAAGGACGTAAAAACAGGCTGGCTGTTAGAGACAAAAAGGCAAACATAATGATGTCACATGGATGTTGCTCAGTGTTCTCCTTCATATGTTTACAACTTCTATAATTTGGCCATTGTGATAGCATATACTGAAAATTTAGTATGTTGCCTTATTCTGTCCACAAAACATTGGTTGCATGTTAATCCATCATAGAAGAAGGATACATCTTCTGTTTACTGGTGGACAAAATGACTTGACAGTGACCAATAGCCATGTATACAAGCCTATAGTGGACTAGGATATACTGAAACCATTATATCTGCAGTACACATTCCGTAGCTGTCACTGCATTTTGATTTTTCTGCAGGGGATCAACAAAATATTATTTGAAATCTTTTTTTTTTTAAATCCAAAAATAGCATAATTAAAATATTATCCTAAATTTTGCCTTTATTCATTTACGGTACAGTGTATAACAACACACCTGCTACTTCAATGCTATGAGCCTGTTACTTGTTACTGAAGTAATTACTTTGTGTCTAGCCAAAATGAGGCCTTGCAGAGAGGGGAAGACTTTGGCTGATGTCTGCAGTTAAAGCCTGGTGCAGTGCAGACTATAATAGGGAAAAGTTGTTTTACTAACTCTTTTTGGTTGCATGCATTCACAACTCAATTTCCTTTGGGATTAAACTGCTCTTAACCCCCTCAGTGTGTTTGAATTCCCATTCCATGATGTCTAAATTAGGGGATGTTTTTGGAGTCCGGGAGGTGGAGATCTAAGCACAGTACTTGAGAAAACAAGGATAGCTTCAGTGCATCTATAACAATTTGTCACCCAATTGTGTACGTGTTCTTTTTAAGCTACATGTGCTCTTTGCTCTTTCAAAAGCCAGTCTTTTCCTGTCATGCTGGATGGAGTTGCTTTGGCTACTACAGAGCACGAGGGCGGAAAAGTGGATGGTTGCATTATCCACTGCAAGGACACGGGATCCATCACACTGTGGCACTAACCGTCTAATGGACTCTAAATTTAATTCAGCTCTCCAGTGAAGGGGGTGGCCTTTGTCAGAGGGCAAAATGCTCACCACTATACAGTCGGTAGCCACATTACTATCACAAAATAGTACGGGGAACCCCCTTTCAGAAGTCTGTCCACACTGTACAGAGTATACAGTGGTTGTATGTGGTTTTCTAAATGACAAGTCACAACACACATTAAAATCAGTCTGTGGTAGTGTCCCATTTGATTTAAGGGTTTATCTAAGGTGCCTTCCAGTATTATGAGTAAATCAAATGTTTTTACTGTGACCATCATGTGTGGGAACCAAAAATATAAGCTTGCCAGTCTTACGTCATGTTCACAACTCTGGACCACATGAATTTAGGTATTTATGGCTCAGTGGCTATGTACCAGCAGCGCAGGTTACAAAAACACGGTGAAAGCTCATTTCTTCGAATTTTCCCATGAATCTAAGATTATCCTAACGTGCCTTGATGGATAGTAGAAGTGCCCCACCCATAAGTGTTCATTGGGCAGGCACTTCAGGTCCTTTTAGGGCAGCAGAGATGGCTGAAGCAGAGCTACATTCCAGCATGGCTCGAGTCCTACCATTCTGACTGCATGGACAAACAGACACAATGCCTCTCTATCCTCTCATTCACTCTACATCCTTACGCACTTCCTGGTGGAGCAGTAATATGCCACATCCCACTGAAATATACCAAGAGTCCACATTGCTGGGAATTAATATAATTAAGGATTTGTAGATGTGTTGCCAAGCAAGCCACACAGCGCTCTTTTGTAAATGTTTCCAGAAAACGGTTGACGTAAGTTTGCTGGGCTCTCATTTGGAAAATGATACAGTAAGGCCGAGCCAAAGTGAAAACAGAGGGACAAAAACACAACGATCTGCTTCAGCAAAACCGTATGGTGCTTTAAACAAGGCATTTTAACTGATGGGGCTTTTTACTGGGTGCCTCAGGTAGATATGAGTGAAAATGAGATATACTAAACGACCTGTTTGGTCTCAACCGTGGCCGTCTACAGCAGAGTCCCTGCTGGTTTTATTTCAGTCAACTAATCAGAGAAACTTTTACAGCTGAAATACGGGGTGATTGAAAATAGCTACGTTTTTGAAAGGAAATCAACCAGAAACTGGATCCAAGCATGAGAGCATACATGCTGCATACACTATACAGTTATTAGCCTACATATACAATAAGGACAGCGGAACAGTACCACTGCTAACAGTACAAACGCTATTTGCAACAAGCTGGTAAACAGAGTGCACCAATATATGATGCATGAACATGGAAATTAAGCTATGGGTGGAGAGAATTTCTATACATTTTTTTGCAGTTTTATTACAGCAGACACAATGAAGCAAAGAAAAAAAAGTCATCTTAGCAGGTATGGACTGAGAATAAAAGAACACACACACAAACAAAAATGTAAACCTAGCAGTAAAGCTTTTGCTCCCCCTGATAGAAATATCCCAACTGACTGATCACGAGTGCACACCTTGAGAGTGAATCTCAAACTGAGCAGAATGTTTGGACCAGGATCTATAGCTAGAGCTGAGCTTACTTCATTGTTCCAGGCTTTGGTGGGAACATTCCCCTCCATCACAACAGTGTTGACTGACAGAGCTTTAGACGCATGCCAAATTCTTAGTCATCACCTAACAAAAGAGATTTAGTAAGCTTACACACAAGCCAGAGTCTGCACATTTTTTCAATTACACACATCATGTCAACAAACTCTGACTCTCTGAAACAGATCAAGATGGCATAATTTACAAATTCCTATAGCTGTAGCTCACTTCACCCCGGTGCTCTCGAATTGAAGTGAGAGCATTAACCATTTACTGAGTCGAGATGCATGCCTTTGATACCAAGTAGTCGTCTCACATACCAGGATTAACAGGATCGAAATAAACATGAAGACATTAGTAGGATGGTCTAAACCCTGGCAAGACTATATTTTCTTTCCCAGTTGTGCTTCTAATTTCACCACCAGTGATTTAAGCTGTGACAAGTGGATGCTATTTTTTTTACTCCTGGGCCACACAGTTCCCGTAACAGACCATCAATCTGTACTCCAGTTGGTCTTTGTGTAGGTGTCTCCACCATGATCCTTTTAATTCTTTAATCTTTTCCTCAGCACGTAGTACTACCCCTGGGACCTCAGTTGCACAATACCACCATCAGGTTACAATTGTCTATTCTAAAACAGCAGAAACTAATAAATAATATATAAATCAGCAGAGATTTAACACAGTACCTAAGGGCTTTACACTCTCTCAAGCAGCCAAGAAGATTTAGAACAAAGGAGGAAGGCAAAGCTAAAAAGAAATGAATAAAAGGCAGAGAGTTTGTTAAGAAATGCTTTAAAAGAGGGCAAATCGTTCAGTTCTATCTGTGCCTCTGCTCCATCAGCGACTGATTGAGTGGACATGCAGCAACCCCACCCATCATGTCTGTAAGCATCATTACAAAACACCCATGCTTAGCGTTGATTGGACTGGACAATAACAGGGGAAATCCTGACTGGATAGGAGGCTGTTTTCAAGAGAACATGAAATAATGGTGTTTATACTAGCATAAATAAGTCAGCAAAAATCCCCCTCTCTGAAAAAAAACATTGTAAAAGGCAGACTCTGTGCAAGGTTGCTGGAGTCTATTGCCATCTTGTGGCCAAACTTAAACAAACTTAAAGTATTGTAGTGAAAACTAGGAGACTTTTAGAAAAACTAATATTTAGAGATAACAGATATTGCTCATGGTCCAGGCTATACTCTGAATCCCCACTGGAGATCTAACCTGTTACTTTTTTTGATTTGGAATAGTGCAAAGTTATTTGTCTCAGCTTGAACATAATACTGGAAGACATTTCAGATTAAAGCCTCTAATCAACTGCATATTTATTACTTTTCAATTTTGACCACATATCTGTTGTGCACTACGAAAAATAATTTCAAAAATAATATTATTATTATATTTTTTTCCCGGGCTACACGGTGGCTTGGTTGTGAGCACCGTCCCCTCACAGCTAGAAGATCCCCGGGATCGCGTCCCGGTTAGGACGGCTAGGATCTTTCTCTGTGGAGTTTGCATGTTCTCCCTGTGCAGCATGGGTTTTCACCGGGTTCTCCGGCTTCCTCCCACAGTCCAAAAACATGCTGAGGTTAACTGATTATTCTAAATTGTCCATAGGTATGAATGAGAGTGTGCTTGGTTGTCTGTCTCTATGTATAGCCCTGTGATAGGCTGGCAACCTGACCAGGGTGTCCCCTGTCTTCGCTCGAGTCGGCTGGGATAGGCTACAGCCCCCCCGCGACTCTACAGAGGATTAAGCGGTGTAGATAATGGATGGATGGATATTTTTTTCCCCTACAACTGTACCTGCATAGACCGGTGGAGATTTCCAACTGAGCCTTTATCTTCTCTTCCTGGCTTATAGAACTGTGTTGATGAAGCTCCTCCAGGATGTGTTCTGCCTCCAGGAAAGAGGATTCTGCCTCCTCCAAAGTTGACCAGTCAAGGACTTTTTCAGCTTTTTATTTGATATCCATGTTCAATCTCATAAATTATAGTCAAAGCTATCATGGAAAGGATATTTGTCTGTAAGAAGTGAAGCTCCTCCCTGTGTGAGGTTTATGCTCAGGAGACATGTGAGAACCTCAAACTTTTCAGGTCTGCAGGAGGTGACGGAGCAGCAGAAAGGTAGCAGCTCTCTGGCCAGGACTGAGTGCTCCTGTGCCTGCAATGCCCAGCCTAGAGAACAGACAACAATGTTGACAAACTGAATAACTAACTGAACGTCCTCTTAACAGCATATACAAAAAGCAATTATTTTTATTACTTGGTGTTTATTAGAGGAACAAGCAAAATAACACATTGAATGAATTATTACGAAAGTAGCTAAATTACTGCGACGCAACGAGACACATGGACTGATCATAATGAGCTTTGTATGTATATATTGTATGGGGTACGCAAAAATAGCTTCAAGTTCAAATCCAGTCTAAGGTAAGGTAATAGCAAATTCTCACTGAACCTTTTTAGTCTTACCTTTGAACTGGAAATATGCTTTAGCCAACCTGACATGGGCCTGGGCTAGTTTCAGGTGTCCCTCCCCGTACACTAGCCTTGTCAGAGCCACACAACGCACCAGATCCTGGATGCAAACATCAAACTGGACAGATACAGTGAATGTCTGTTAATACCGCCTGTCTCTTTAAGCCATTGTATCACACATCAGAAGTCATATCAATATTACACACCCTTACTTCAATACTACCTTCCATAAATCATGAGAACTTGCCTTGTCAACTTTCCTTTAAAAAGTGATAACAGTTTGTCCTTTTTCATCCAAAGATAGCAGCCATCCATTGGATCTAGCTTTCTAGATTTGAGGATTTATATTATTGCATTATTTTGTATCAGTGATAGTGTGTTCAGTGTTATTATTTACCATGTTCTGACATTTTACAGACAAAATAGAAAAATGTCAAAATCAAGACTAATCACTTGTGAGTACATTATATGAACATCAGTATCCTGGTTATGAGCCAGATAAGGCCTTACCCTGATTTTTAAAAATTAAGATACACTAGCTGTAGTATTTTTTACCTGCCACAGTTACATATTCACATCTCTGCCAAGTGTCAGCTGGAAAAGAGTCCAGCTTCCCACGGGCGTCTACAGAATAATCTGGGTATAGCTAATGAATAGATAGATAGATGGATGGACAAACACAAACTGAGTTTTCTCTTTGGATGATGATACATGTTCTGACAGTGTGTCAAACATGACCATGGATACTGCTTCTCTACTCTGCAACTACAATACATCCATTTAGATCTATTCAATCTGAAGTAAGGGTTTTAATTATCTCATTATTGCATACAGGGACATGAATAATCAGTGTCTCATGCTCCATGTCAATGTCATATCCCAAATGCAATCAAGACCACTATTAGTC
>OMNN01026741.1:0-10792 GCA_900302755.1 Chromis chromis
ATCTGACGTAGTTTGACAGTGGCAGTCTAAAGCTGTATCTTTTTAAGCCGCGTTTCTACCGACAGTATCGGCTCGGCTCGACTCTAGCCGCGTTTCCACCAGAAAAAGTACCTGTTAAGCAGGTACCAGGTACCATGTTTTTTGGTACCTACTCCGTCGGGGTTCCAAAAAAAGTAGCCCGGTTGTATAACGTGACGTGGAAATTTCTAGACCGCTGATTGGTCCGAGACAACTGTCATTGGAGAGCAACTGTGTCTGTAGTATGTAGTCCACATGCCGTTACCGGCAGCTCAGCGAGCAAACTTTGAGAAACTACACTAATGTGTAAAACACCGCTTGTTCATACCGTGTTTCCACCGCAGACCTTATAGTATTATTGTATGAACAAGGTCCGCGTCACCCACTGCGTCACCCACCGCTGGCACTTCCGCATATCCGCGACACAATTGTACAGGATTTCAGCGCAACAGTGTGTGTGTGCAAAACTTCTGTGTCCCAGGATTCATTCCAATACATCTGATCAGACCAGAGACATCCTGGAGAAAAATGACACATATTAACACTTTTGTGTCCTTTTCCACCGCGGATCGCTGCTCAGCAGACTTCAGTGTCTCTCTGCACAGCTGATAGCCGCACACGCTAGCCCCGCCCCCCAGCTGCTCTGGCCCGGGTCGGTGGAAACGCGAGCATAATCGTGCCGAGCCGAGCCGAGCCGAGCCGAGCCGAGTAGATACCGTCGGTGGAAACGCGGCTTTAGGTCCTCGAGGGCCACTATCCTGCATGTTTTAGATGCTTCCCTCTTCCAACACACCTGATTCAAATGATCAGCTCATCATCATGAAGCTCTGCAAAAGCCTGATAACAATCCTTATCATTTGAATCAGGTGTGTTGGAAGAGGGAAGCATCTAAAACATGCTGGATTTTTACTTTCTAGGACCAGAATTCTCCACCCCTGCTTATAATATTGTGCAAATATCGTGTACAATGATGAGGACGCGTGTTTACAAGGTGCTTTTAGCAGTAAAGGGAGCATCACAGGAAACCTGCTAGTTTCAAAACAACCGCGGGGATGAGACTGGTGTTGAACGAGTCCAACTTTTTAAAGTTTGAAACACCCGGTTCCGACAAAGTGCTATTAAAGTCCAACTACGTGCTAGCAAAACTTACAAACTCTGCAACACTGAATAATTAAACTAACTATAAAAAAAAAAAGACTCTTCGGCTACCTGTTATCACAGCAGCAGCTCTTTGCTTGCAGTTGTGTCTTTGTCTTCATGCATCATCCTCAGTCTCTGATGAGGGAGTAACAGAGAACCAGCTAGCAGACCTGCTATGCTAACGTTAGCAAATAATACCAGAAGTATTACGATTTAACTTCAAAATAATTATATTAGTCGGTCAGTAAAATGCATTAAAATGTCCAATGCCACAGCACTGGTGTTACGGAATCTTAACGTTGTTGCAATTAAATGCAGTTTGGTAAAATATTACAAAGCGAAACTCATTTGATGTTAACATTTTAGCCGTCTTCCTAGCTACCCTTGTGCTGCATTCAAGTCGCACGACAAAAAATCGTAAATACGAACTCTCTGCTCAAGAAAACAAAATTGCTCATATACTGCATATCGTTTACAGTGAAATGCCTCTTAGCTATGTTTGTTTTCAGTAAGAAGTAGCAGATTGGTTGCACCCATACAGACAACTAAACTATCAAGGTATGAGAGAGATTCTAATTGAAGATTAATAAGACTGCTTTTCTCCTCGGTAGCCTGAATGCAGCTTCGTGTTAAAAGATGACAGCAATATTTACCAGGATTGTAACAGCCATTGAATAATAGCTGCAACCAGTCTTATCAGACAGGTTATGGGGTCAAATAATGGTCTGGTGTAAGAAAAAAGTAGAAATATCTGAGAGAAATGTTTCATTCTAACTGTGTGATAAATGGCAGAGCCTAATTCCTTTCAGTATATTTCTATTTCTCCAGCTTCTGCTTCCACAAACCTCGTGATCATGAAGCAGAGAGTATTTATTTTTTCTGTTAATTTGATGGTTTTTATTTTGTCGTTGTAAACCGCACCAAAGTATTCAACCTCTGCCTTAACTGCAGCTGGATGCATTGCCATTGCATTTGGTACAGATATCTACATCCTAATCATTTTTTGTTGATCATTTTAAAATAAAAGTGATTTAATAATAATATTGGCTGCTTTGGGCTACTTGTGCTAACACTTACTTAGTCCCTCATTCAGTTCTCTCTGTCTCCACTTTGTTTTCAATTTGTCATGAGTCATGCACGGTTACCAGAACAATTTGTACAAGCTACACTGCAAGTAAAACTGCAATGAATAAACCAAACACACATTGCTGTGTGTGATGACTCCTGGGGTCATCTTGAGGGCTGTTCTAGTATTAACCTGTATTTCTTTGGAAGCTGTAGTTGGATGCTTAGTGTGGTCAGCAACATTTAGTGTGTTCCTAGGTTACTTAGGTGCTGACTGCAGCCTAATCGCTCTCTCTGCTTCAGTCCACGGACACCTGACAAGTAACTTTGGTGATGCTGCTTTAGTTTCTTCTTTATGCTTTGGCTTCCACAGCTCCATCTCCCTGGCTTCCATTTGGTTTTACTTGACTTCATAAAATATACTGTACTTGTTATTCCCTTGTGTCTTCCTTTTGTTTTGGCCACAGGTCAAAACACAGAAAAATGTATGATTACAAAAAAGTGTACAAAAAATAATTAATTCGTAAATTAAATCAAAAGATAACAACATACAACTGCTAGTATTAATACATATATTTTTTTCTTTAATCATCAGTGAATACATTTCATTTCACTGTGATGAGATTTTTCAATACCTCCTTAAAATGACATCATAACAGTAAAAAAAAAAAAAAAGGGTTGTACTGAATTTCAGTCTAGTCCACCAGAGAGCAGCATTGACCTGCCAAAGCTAAATGCACACAGCTGCCATTAGTTTTTATGAGGTGACACAGCAGTGCTTTCTGAGGAGAAATTGCCAAACTGAAAAACAATCAACTGTCCGATCACTGCTGGGAGAAAGATGGAGAGTTTACTGGCTGTAGTTCTACTGTGGATTTCTGCAACAAGGACCATTTAACTGTTAAAATGAGGTCAATCATGTCATATACATACATGAAAACACTCGACCTGTCTACATGTGTACCAGCTGTCACACCGACTCATTAAGGAGTTTTTCTTTATTTTTACTATTTGCTACAAAACTGAAGACATCAAAACTAATAAATAACCCACATGGAATTACGTAGTAATCAAAAGTGTTAAAAAAAAAAAAAAACTAAAATGTGTTCCATATTATATTCCTCAAAGCAGCCACTGTTTGTTTAATGACAGCTTTTTACACTATTCTCAGTATGTTAACCAGTTTCATGAGGTTGTCAGTAGGACTAAACGTGTCCAATGTGAACTTAACAGGTGAAACAATTGCTTATCATAGGATCAGTGTAGTATATAGAGTAAAAAAAAAACATATACAGCAAATTTTCAAAGTTTTAAACTTTAATATTCAATTCATGAGAAGAATGTACAGGTGTTTGTGTATCTTTCATTGAGTTTATATTAATCCCATGCAAAGTTATAATCTTTCATTTTATCTTTGAAAACAGCTTCAAAGTGTTAGAGGAATTAGAATTTAGTTATAGAAAATGTACCTATTAGAATGTTTCTATCCAGAAATATAGTATAGTGTATTATCACTATACTCAAATATATTTAAAAAAAAGTAAAAAACATTTCCATTAAGGAACTTGTGGAGGAACTCGCTCTGTGTGCCTGGGTTGACCAAGTGGGAAGCCATCCCATAATAGTGAAGGGAAGATCTCACACATCTTTGGGGTTCCTCATGATATAAATGATCTGAAACAATGTTGTCACATTTATCATTTATTATTAATTGAATTATTTCTGCCTTAAAACATCAATTAGTCGCAGTGTCTGCAGCTGTGTGTGTGCACATCTCCAAGAGTAGAATTAAGGCTTAACAGGTCTTCCAGTAGCGAGGCCTCTAGCAGCATAATGGTTCAGATACATCAGATCAGGTGACAAAAAGCACCTGAACCTTATGCTGTTTTTGTTTTTTTGTTTTTTTTAACAGAAATTAAAATAATAAAAATCTATCATTTATCATCAAAACAAAAAAAAACTTCTCCACTCAGTTCCAATTAAAGTTTTGTTGTGGGTAGAAACAGCTTAATTTTCTCATATCAAAATGTAATTTGGTGCTACATCAAAAAGTGACTGCCACAGGTCTTCCTAAAATTAGCTTCGGCGCTGAAAATCCACTTTTTATGACATTTTAACAGTATTTTTGTCCAGGAAGGATTGTTTTGAATTCTTTGAACTTTTAAAACACATTAAAACATTAAAGATGTTATATTACTCCTTCATTATTTAAACATTTTATGAAAATGACATATTTTTCATACTTTTCAGTGGCTTTAATATCACATTTGGTGGCATGTTGAATTCAAGGTTTTATATGTCTGTATGGTATCTGTTGAGCTATTTTGTCATTAGTTCAGGAAATAAACAATTCAAGTTCCAGCTTGTAGTGGTTTTGGTCATTGTGTAATAGATGATTCATCTTATGCTGTGTGTCTGGACGAGATAACATTTTGTTCATCAGCTTTTAGCAATAATGTAATTAGCAAAACAATGCATACTATGAGGTATATAAGAGAGTGCAATGTTGCAATGTTGCACTCTCTTATACACCTCATAGTATGTCGCAATCCATTCTGCAATAATCTGCCTGAACATGTATCACATGGTATATGCCCAGACTTGCTTTATTGTTTTGCTACATTAATGCTACAAGTTGATGAACTCTGAAATATGCTGGCTTTTCAAAATAAACCCACAGCCTTATGGCTTATCCCCAGTACTAGACTGTCAATACAAAATCTACCTGATGTTCAAAGGAGCTTACCAAACTGTCATGCCCTCCACCTTCATCGAGCTGGCAGTTCTCCCGCCTTTTCCCATCCCTTATTAGTGTATGGGTGAGGTGTGTGTGTGTGTGTGTGCACGTTTCCATTGGATAATCAGCTGAACGAGGACACCTGTCCATCGCCATCACCTGCCATAAAAGAAGGGCTTGAATCATCACTTGAGGCCGGGCCGTTGTACTTCTCACAGTCAGTCAGCTTAGGCCAGCTCTGCTCTGTTGCCTTGGTCATACTAGTCTGTTCTTCTTGTACCTAGTTCTCCGTTGCCACTCCCTGCTTAGACAACCTGCCTCGAGCTTGAGTCACCCAGCCGCACCATCCACCTCCTCACTGCCCACATTCCCCACATCGCTCTCCCTAGAACTGTCAGCAAAGTAGTACCATCATAGCATATCTTTGTGAGCTCTGTTGCTAATATTAATGGGCTTGTGTACTTAAACTCGTTGAATAGTCTCGCCAGAGTAGTGTGTCAAGACCATGTAATCTAATCTGGGGCTCTTTCCTTGTGGCATCAGACAGAAACTAGAATGTTTTGGGAGATATTTGTGGCATTGTTGAGGGACAGGTGATGATTTCTTGAATGTGGAGATGTAAGTGTTGTATGGAGTTGTAGGTATTCCATTTAAGGATGATAAATAGAAAGCAGAATGTGACTGATGACAAATGGAGATCCAAACCTTGATATGGAACCAGACAACAGTGACAGTTTGCAGAGATAAGAGCTGTCTTTGGGATGATCATTGCCAATGAATGTGGCTGAACACTGGGACTAAGATGTAACTCAATACATTTTTTAAATACAATGTAGTGACGATCAGCTGATCGGCCACTCAGCTGGGTGCGGGAACAGACCTTGGGTTTGACGCGCTGAATTAATCAATGTCCAAGCAATATCTGCTGTCGGGTGAGGTTCCCATTTATTTCATAATTAGATCACATACCAAAATATAGTTTCTTACTTGATGGTGAAGGTGATGGTTGAAGTGATGAATCTGCATGCCCGTGACAGCGGTAAAAACCGTCTGATCTCCCCGTCACCCATGCATCATTACCTGGCACATAACACCTGTGCAATATATAGTTTCCGATGCCACACCAAGCTACGCTGCCACCTGTGGTAGACAACTGCTATACACATTTAGCACCTACAGTCATTATTTAGGATTTGGCCTCTTTTTTCTTAAGCCTTTGCGTGCGTGTTTGACTGCGGCTACGTCGTAATAATTGCAGCCTGTGCTTTGGCAGCGCATTTGTGTGGTGTGGAAATTAACGAGCCAGTGCTCATGAATGACTCCGCGGATGACTCTTGTTGAAATCATAATTGCTGTACAGCTACAATTTCTCTGTTGTAGAGGAAATAGGTTTCTTCAGAGGATGGAGAGAGTGCCTTCAGCAAAAAAACAGTCACAAATGTAGCTCATTTTTATCCAATTAACTTTTCCTCTAAAGCTCAAACTTCCTCCCTGTGAAGGTATTTAGGAGGGCTATTCTGACATTCTGTAGTTTTATAAAGTAGTTAAATGGTTGAATTACAGTCTTACCTATTAGAATCTGCCCACATTTGATGGCAGGACTGTTTGGTATTAATCCATGTACAGTCAGTCTTTCCTCCTGTCTAACCGCTGCAAGTTCTCCCTGCCCTCTGCTCCATGCAGGGCGATGCACCACCCCCAGCAGTGCTTCCAGAAGGCCTCCACTGTCACAGAGAGGCGTTGACGAACCTCCTAATCGTTTAGGGTTGAGGTAGACACACACTTCCTTCAGCTGCGGCTGCTGAACGGTCACACCCTGCCTTTGGCCGGGCTGGTTCTTCAGGATGGATGCAGGAGGTGATGAAGTTGAGCTGTCTTTGCCTCCATCCTTCCCTCCTCTGCGCTGAGAAGGCCGGCGTTTTCTCCTCAGGATCCTGGCTAGCCTTTTAAGCGTGGGCTCGCCTTTTGTCCGTGAACCGCAACGCTGCTTCTTATTTTGCTCCGTGATGATCTCGGCCTCCTTTTCACTGAAGCGGACATGATTAGTGGATACACCTTGATTAGCAGTGGCCTGGGCCAACGCAGCCTCCTCTTCACCCTCACTCAGCTCCAGGTAGAACAGCTCACCATTCTTCTGGATATCGTCCAGCCATTCGGGTTCCAAGTCACTAAGAGAAAACATACAGAAGATCAAAACCAGAGCAGTATAAAACTAGGAAGAGAGGTACAGTAATAAAGACAAGAGTTGTACTGATTATAATCAATCAATCGGCGATTCTTAACTGGCTCATCAAACAGTCTATTATAGCACTTGATAATGGAGCCCCATCATTCTCCATCTCTCTTCTCGTGGCTTCCAAGCAGGTCTGCGGCCACCTTGGCCTCTCATCACCCGTCTGCGCCCGCAGACCTCCCGTGGTTGACGCTGCAGCTGATGGGGGACCAGTAGTTGCCCTTGTGAGACAAGCTTGGCAGCCTAAAAACACCCATGACCATCTCCACCCAAGCAACATGCTCCCAGCAGACAAGATTGGTGTTGGTGTGCATGTTGAGGCTGGTGTGGAGTCTCCATCCAGTGATACCTGGTCCAGACATGCCAGTCAGAACATTACCCTCCCTGTGGTGTGGCAGCTCCTGGTCACCCTCTGTGCACCTCCTGGTTTTACTTATTTAATAAATGTGAGGTCATATGTGTGTAAATGTATTGATTAGTGCGTGTTTTACATTGTTGTGTTTGCACTGAAATTATAAGTGCACCTTGATAAAGAGGCTAAAGTGGTTACAACCCTTTTTTGTCCTGACCTTTATCAAACAATATGTCTTCAAAAATGATCAATAATTATTGATATCGTCTGGAAAATAAGACCTTTCAGCTATGCTACCTATGTCTCCTCTCTTCCTGGTCCTAAAAGCGGCCTTTATGTCAGAATTTGACATTATTTGACATCAGTATACTTGTGTTTTTTCCCCTGAGTGAACTGCACAATAAATGAGTCTAAAACCTGACATTATAGCCACATTATCAGTTATTTCTGTCCTACTGATAGCTAAAATATCCCTCATGCCAACATGTTATTCCAGTTCTGATTTGTATATTGTATTGTAAAAACAAAGAAGCTACAACAGGCAGACAAACAAACAAAAACTTGACTGAAAGGGAGGGAGCTACATTTTCTTTTGGTCTCGCTCCCTTTAGATCTGCATTAAAGCACATATGGTGGACAACTGACATAACATCCATAAATTTGCTGAGAGAGCATACAATTATTTATGAACCTCCCAAGTTGAAAACACAACCCGAAGCTATGAAAAGAACAAGGGAGGAGATGGAAACCTAGTGGCACTCCCTCTTTGATAAACCAGCCAGTGTCTGGCATTTACTGGCACTTGCAGTCACAAAACATCTATCTTTAGATTATATGTGTAAATAAATTATCTGCAGCAGCCACACGCCGCAGCTGGAAGTGCAAAAGTCAAGTTAGGTTCTTACTCAGAGTAGTCGGAGCTGCTGAAACTCGATGCTGCGGATTCACTGTCACTATCGTTGGCGTGCTGGACTCGCTCTTCGTCCGTGTGACGGTTAGAAAGACTTTTTTCAGCTCTCTGTCTGACATTTGCGAATGCCATGAGGTTATTTAACGCTTTATTTCGCACACAAACGCGAAAAGCGGCGTGAAAAGCTAAACTTTTAGCCGCTAAAACGAGCAGCGAGCTCCTCTCGCCATGTTGTACGCAGTCCGGCAGCGTCACGTGACACGTAAACACGCAGTCTGATTGGTGGACGGCGCGGTTGCTCCTGACAACGCAGAAGCTTTCAAGAGCAGCGTTGTTTGCTAGCAAGTTGGTCGGCGCTTTCTTACCGTTAAAACGACATTTCCCGGTAAACCCACCACCGTGATCGGGATTCTAACCGGTGTAAGGTTTGGTTAAGCATTTGAGGAGATAACTAGCAGGTGTTAGGGATTAAGTTTAGTTGATTTGTTTGGTGAAATACACATCGACGGAGGCACATGCACCGATAGGACACCTAGCGCCTGTTTACTCAGCAGCATGGAGCTCTTCTCCCATTAAATAATGCAGTAACCACGAAGACAACACCGCAAACCTCTATCAATTTAGCATGGATTATATACATTTTACTAACACATCAAGCAGCAAGGATCAAACTATGAGTTGTGGAATTAACTTTTAACTTTTACGCATGCACATTTGCACTTTTATTTGGCTGCTCCGTACCTCCACCTCCCTGCACGAGGTTTTTAAATCCCCTCCGGCATTCAGGAAGGTTTTTGCAAAAAAAAAGAACTGCAAGCTGTTTGTATCACGCATCAATAACGATCAAGCTTTCACTGACCTGTAAAGGAGAACACTGCGAATAGAGTCAAAGTCCTCCAAGTTCTTAGAGAATGAAGCTCCATCTAGAGAAATGTTAAACATCATTTGTGTTTCATGTTTCTCGCTGAGACGAGCCCCCTCTGATCAATAACACGGCGATGTAAGTGAAGAAAAAAACTCCTCAAAGAATCCTTAAAAAGATCAAAAAGTGAATTCTCCTCCTCTGCGAATGAAGTCTGAGCTCCACCATGCAGCTGATCTGCGTCTCCAAGAGGGCAGCAGCGGATCCTCCCCCAGCTTCTCACGTCAATCACAGACACGGAGCAGTCAACACGATTCAAAGGGAGAAGAAAGCCATTGTTGCTTTCTTTTCTTTTCTTTTCTTTCCTTTTCTTTTCTTTTTAAAGTTGTGAGTGTTTCTCCAGGCCAGCAGAGCGGCCGTCTTCTTGGCAGGTGGCGCACAAACCCGCCTCCTCTGGACGCAAAACAACCAAAAGCTCCACAAACCAGACAGAGAGAAGCAGCGCGATACTCAGGCCTGCTTGGGGGAAATAAGGTTACATCACCGCCTAGTCTGGTTAATAATCCGTGCAGATTATCACTCCTGTGATGGAAAAATGCTGAAGTGATTTAAAAGTTGCTGCAACGTGTTTCCCAATTATTTTTTACATAACTTCTGTACAAACCAAAAATGTCCAGCTTTCATAAAAAGTATCTGAAATGTTCATTGTTTTATTTAAAAGTATATTACCATGAGATTAGATTGGGCTCCTGTAGCAAGACATATTCAATAAATAATAAAAGCATTAATAGATTATGAATATGCTTTAATGCAACCAATAGATTTCTTGGTGATCAGCTGTGAATCAACAACTATATGTATTATTATTATTATTCCAAAATAATAAGAGTGTTTGAGTTATAGATGCTTTATTATTAACTTTTCATATATTTTTAAATGATCACCACAACATCCAAATCTAGTGCAAGGTGCAGAATTTTACATTAGGATTTAATGATATGCAAAAAAAAGTATTTTGTGTAATTTTGTGCTATTTAGTGTATTAAAAAGTATTACAATTTGGAATGATATCTTATGTTATGGTTAGCACCGTCGCCTCACAGCTAGAAGATCCCCAGTTCGCGTCCCGGTTAGGATGCCTGGGATCTTTCTGTCTGGCTGTTGTCTCCCTGTGCAGCGTGGGTTTTCACCAGGTTCTCCAGCTTCCTCCCACAGTCCAAAAACATGCTGAGGTTAATTGATGATTCTAAATTGTCCATAGGTGTGAATGAGAGTGTGCTTGGTTGTCTGTCTCTATGTGTAGCCCTGTGATAGACTGGTGACCTGTCCAGGGTGTCCCTTGCCTTCACCCAAGTCAGCTGGGATAGGCTCCAGCCCCCCCCCCGCGATCCTACAGAGGATTAAGCGGTGTATAGATAATGGTTGGATAGATGTTAAAATGTTGGTTCCCTTATTCGTCACATGAGTGTTTTCTG
>OMNN01026748.1:0-10801 GCA_900302755.1 Chromis chromis
ACATATCAACCATTATGGGATTAAATTATTTATTGATTCTAGTTTTATTCTTGGTCAATAACTACATGCTCTCAGAATGCAATGTAACATTGCTTTTACCCAGATCCTTTGGGATGTGTACAGTTATTCACCTAAATGATATTGTTGTTGGCCTCACTGGTTGGCACTAGAAATACTCAAACTAATTTGTAGTATTTGTTAATGTCTGTAAAGGTTATCAGTCATCCAGGTCATGGTTAACCTCGTAGTTTCAATCGTAGCATCTGGACTTGCTTGAGTTTGTCGAAGACGTTCCACCTCTCATCCAAAAGGCTTCATCACGGCAATAACTGCACAAGATATGCTTCGTCTCAACTCGTCTTACTTTTAGACTCATCAACTCTAAATCTCATTTTCTGTGTAACTACAGGGAAGTTAGTCACTAGGAACATCACCTAATCTTAACTACTGTATGTAAGAGTAGTTTGACTGGCCTGCAAATGACAGTGACTTCCAGAAGTTGCCATATTTCTTGCTTTTTAGCAAGAGCATGCTGAAGACTGGACAGAAGAAAGATATTGACAGAGATGGAAAAGGAGAAGTGAGCTGGCAGGAGAGAGAGAGGAGGACAGAGGGGTGAAATGAGGACATCAGAGAAGTAGGGAAAGAAGAAATTAATCTGATGGCAGAAAGTGAAGATGATGAAAAGAGAGTGATGAAGAGACGGATGAAGACAGATGATCCTGCTGCAGGACCTCATGGTGTGTCTTCATTCACTGTCCATATAAATCCCTATGACACTAGCAAACGCAATGACTTTCTTTCAGTTATTGTCTCTATAGCTTGATGATGTGGAACATTACAGTTGATCACACAAAATGTAAAATGAATGCATGTATGCTATGATTGGAAATAAGTAACGGGGAGTCTGTGGTCAGTTAAATATGAATACAGTCGTAGCTAATCACTTTTCCTACTTTCTTTTCTCTTTAATCAAAATGTAATGCAGGAACAAAACTTTAAAGATATTCCATTAAACACCAAATTGGTCTTGACAAAAAGTAGTTTCCAAACTGTGTGGTACAATTCTTGGTCATGACTTGAATATTTGAGTCTAAATTACTACTGAACACCGAGTATTGATTTAGTTATTTTGTGAACTGTTTTGCTGCACAACATAACAACCTTGGCTTTTCCCTGTCTCAGTGCCCAGACATGACCTGATGGGTAGTTCAGGGCCAGTCAGAGCTGTACAGTTGTTTGCATGAACACCAGTCTGTTACTGTTGCCCATCATTAAGAAAGTTGGGGAAGTGTGCATCAACAAAACCTGACGATACATTTTGTAAAAGATATTTGTATATCTCATGGTAAATCCATTGACGAAGAATTGTATTTTTATATGAAGACCGCCACATACTGCCCTTCCATGCCACCTTGCCAAAACCTTTTGCCACCTAAAATTTTCTAGATCCGCCACTAAACAAGGAGACATTTGATTGAGTAGCATTCACCAATTGAGATGTTTTCTAATGTAACCGTCAAGTCCTAAAGCTCAGTAATCATTTACACACTGATGCCTCACTGACAGGCTGCTTATTTTCTCCTGTCAGAATGTAAAAACCATTCAAACTGAACAACGGTGAGACAGTCAGGAGTGAGAGTCGGTGATGGACATTATAATTCCTCTTCAAAACTAAACCTGCGATGATTAGTGTTCAGAAATGAAGGATGATATCCTTGGGAGGACAAATGTAAAAAAATGCAACACATTATGCAACTCATTGTTCTCACTCCCCTTCAAAATCACCCTGTTCACTCGATAATTAGGGTTCGAGTACTAACTGTAGAAGAACCCTATTGTTATTCCTGGGTTTCTTATTATTATTTTCCTGACTTTTGAATCTCAATTTTGAGGCCCTAAAATTACTCAAAAAGGCTTATAACTTGGCATGCATATCAGAACTGGTGAAAAAAATAATATTTTGGGAGAATTACACATGTGAATGGCAAAATGGCTCAATAGGGCCCCCTTGAAAATTTCTAAAATTGGGCCCCGAAGTACGTTTCACCTAGAGCTACGAAGTTTGGTACACATATGTATTACGACAAGACGCACAAAAAAGCCTCAAGAACCCATACCCACAATGCAACAGGAAATCTGCCATTTTGAATTTACTGTCAAATTTGGCCAGCATATACAACAGGCATTGGTGAGCAAAAGTTATTAAAATGTTTCGCAAAAGTATGAGGGCATGCCCGTGGCGGCCTGCGGCGTTTTGCCGTTTCGCCATGAAAAAACCAGGAAGTGCTATGTAACTAGCCTGTGTGTACTCTAGATGGCGTCAAACTTTACAGGTGTGATCAAAGTCGGGGCCTGATGACATGCATATGGGGATTTCCTGTCACCAGCATGCCATGAAACAGGAAGTGCAATCTAATTAGGCTGTACGTACTCCAATCAGCCTCAAACTTCCCATGCGTGATCAAAGTTTGCATGGCAATTTCCTGTCTCAGTCGCTGACCGTCAATGCTGCTTGCAGCTTTAATTGTTATTTCTTTCCCCATAGAATTATTTAAATCATCTGGTGAAAATTCCTGTTCTTTTTGGTTTTTGTGTAATTCAGAAAAACAAAATATTGCCTTGTCCGTTTTTTCCAGTATTGTGCAGGCCTAATATTGTCTTGGATCTACACAGTTTTCCAGTGTTTTCAGGGTGACTTTCTGCAGTACCTCCACATAAGTTTCACATTCAGCTGATACGGAAACCTTTATAGATTTCCAATAACAGGATGTAAATGCCGAGAGATGATATTAATGCAGATGTATTTGGCTTTCATTCCAGAGCATGATGCTCCTGCTGCAATAGTCCAACACAGACATCTACAGCCTGATCTGGCACAGGTGCATAATGGTATTGATCCCCAGTAACTGTGCGATTGTCGGTGCTGTGTGTGCGGTGCAGTCCCTCTTAGCCTTTGATTTATAGCAACTGTGTTTCACAGGCAGCGATTTATCAAAGGAAAAATGACCGAGGCCTTCTAAAACAAGCCCACTTCATTACTCAAACATCACATCACAGCCCCCTGCATGATAGACTCAGCCTGTTAACAAGAGGGACTTATTAACAGAGTTTGCTGAGTGTGAGTGAGAGTGTGCGGTCATTGAGAGTGTTGTTAGTGTTGCATTACACTGCCTGTCAAAGTTAATGAAGGCCCGAGTAAGCAGCAGGTTTGCCTATTTGTCCACAACTTGAGCAGCCTTACAGACAAAGTTTCTCTGGTGATAGTTTGCTGACAGTGATGAGACCGCAGCAGCTAAAATGTGACGGAGCAGGAGTGCTTTTTGAACTCCGAATACACCACTGAACTTAAACTCACCTGATCAGTCATGAATCATCTGTTTAGCTCCGCTCTCACTCTCTTGTCAACTTCGTTTTCATGCAGGAACTCTATCTGAGCCTTTTCTCTCTGTTCTCTCGTAATCCATTACACACTCACTTTGTGCCTCTATCCATCCCCTCATTTACTTGGGCGTCCATCTCTCTCTACCTTTGTTTGACTCTGTCTGGGCTCTCAATCACAGTCTTTTGCTCCCTCTGTCTCTGCCCCTCGCTGTGATTCTGCAGTCTTTTCCACATAATTCCCTCTCATAAACAGGAAAGTTAGTCAGGCCTCTATTTACCAGCCTTGATGAAAGATCTGTTCTGATTTCTTCTTTGCAGGGTTTATATGTTCTGACGTATCGGTGATTGGATAGGAACTTTAAATTATATATTTTTGTAGCTCCTGAAAGTTAAATGTTTGACAAGTTGCAGTTGGTAGGGAGGCTCCCAGTAAAACTTTAAAAGTTTGACACTGTGGAAATCACAGCTAAAGGAGGCGACCTTGAGTTACCTCTTGACTGCATGATAAAATGATTTCAATAAAGTCACCTTTACTTTGAAATTCTAATTCAAAACTAAAGCCACCTGCAATGTGACGGTTGAGGTGGATTTAAAACAGGGAAAAGGTTCTTGCCAGTCATCTCTCCGATTTGTTACAGTTGCAGGTACACTGTGACTTTACTATCACAAATAACAATCAGTGTAAGAGGACAAATAACAATAAACTCTAAATTGAATGATCACAACAGATACAAGGGGCAGTGGTGCCCTAGTGGTTTGTGAAGCGAACTTGTGACTGGTGGGTCGCCGGTTCGAGTCCCTGGACTGGCAAGAGGTTGAGGTGGGAAAGTGAGAGTGACCGCTTGTCACAGTCACCACCACTGTGGGCCCTTGAGCAAGGCCCTTAACCCCTGACTGCTCCCCGGGCACTGCACCGCGGCAGCCCACTGCTCCTAGTATGTATGGTTAAGGTTAACTTTGAATAGGATGGGTCAAATGCAGAGAAGGAATTTCCCCAAGTATTATTATTATTAAGTGCAAGAAGAACATTTTGAACTTTTTTTTTAAAAAGCCGATAGCCAATAATGCATTTTTTTATGGTGATTTTTTTTTTCTTTTGCAACATAACCAAATGTTAACCCTGTTGACATGTCCATGTGGTGTTTTTTATATGCTGGATCATGAGCAAAATAAGCCGTCAGTGCCATGGCTGAGCATTTCTACCTTGTGCAGGTGACCATCTGAAAAACAGAGTCAGACTTTTGGGGTTTCGTATGTATAAAACCTAAGGAACCTCTCAACTTGCAGGGTGAATCTACATCATTATTCTTCTTCAGAATCGGTTCCTGGTTCGAAAATGTATGACTGAATTACTCCAATAGTACAACCCGCCCGAAATTTTATGCTGCAGCAAGTATCGGAGGGGAGCATGGAGAGAGAGGAAGGGATAGTTACATGTTAGAATTTTGAAGGCGTTATTTTAATGGAGAAATCAATCATCTAAATATGTAACTTTCTTACACAGAGATGAGTTTTTAGGGGTTAAATCAACGACTGGAGGAGTTTTAACTGTTTAATTCAGCCCAGGCTCCCAAAAATGATGTACCTACACAACTAAACCTCCTTCTCAGTTATGTTTTTCCAAGCAAAATGTTTTCTCACTTGTTATGTAGTAGGAAAGGCTTCCAGTTTGAAAGAGCCACAAAGTCCACGGAAGGAGGTAGGAGGGTAGAATGAAGGCATGAGTCAGCAACAAGACATTTACCAAGCAGTCACAGACTAGACTTTGGTTTCAATTCATTCTTTGTTACTTTTGTTTTTCTGTCTCTGTTTGGTTTGGTTTTGGCTCCAAAGTTAGTTAGATTTAGTAAAATAGCATGGTTTGAGTTAAAATATGACCTTATGACAACATGTTTGAAGCATTTCTGGCATTTTTGGGTTTACCAGGGCGATGAGTCCCACCCCATCTAATATAAGATTGGCTGGCTGGAAAGGAGCGATGTTAAAGCAGTAAAATAAATGACAAAGATATGCTGATTTGAAAAGTAAAAAACCAAATCCTGTTCAAAATGCGTCATCTTCAAAAGGTAATTTCGAATACAGTTTAGTTGTATTGGAACTAGGGCTGGTCCGAATAGTAATTGCCACTATTCGAATATTCAGGTCCAATTAATGACGACTCTTCTTTAAGTATTTTCAATACTTAAATTCGGGGGTAGTCGAATGTCAAATTTACTATTCGAATACCACCGCAGTGAACGAATATTTGAATATTAGGATCCAGCCCTAGTATTTTGCTCAAGATATTTTTGAATAAATCAAAACTTTTTTAAAATGCATGCATGTAGTTTTTAATACTTCCATTAAAATCGATTAAAATCGCAATCGTCCAAGATGACTAAAAAAATCGAGATTTTATTTTTTAGCCATATCGTCCAGCCCCAATTGTAATATTCAATTATTAGGGTCCAGCCCTAATAGGAACATGCGTGTTGTCATCTATATTTCCTTCTCATATTTTCTGATGATCCAAATCATTTTGTCACACTGCCAGAATATATTCCTGCTATGGAAATGCTGAGTTTGGTGCCTATATAAATACATTGTAAATAGCTATAGCATGTAAACTGTCTTTAGCAAATTACTGAAATGCTCTAAAATACTGAGGACATGACCTCGGTGTACACAGTTGTCAAAAACTACACAAGCTACTTGCTGCAGTGCACTGCTGCTGGAGAAGCCTTGGCTGTGCTTCTTCTTGGTTCATCAAAGACTTTCTTCCCTGCGTGATTGTTAAATGATGCTGCAAAATGATGAGGCAAGAGAGAGACACACCGGCTGATCCTGAGACGCTGATGTAAAATCATTCACTGTTGATGTTTCCAAGAGCTGTATGATTAGATTTTAATTCAATTTAATATTTTTAGATTTGCCCTTCAGAGGTCTGTTATTATCTAGATTATCTAAAGTTCAAATTGATTAGTATCGATTAGTGCTGCTACAGGTGTGTAGTATTTGGCAGAAAAGTTGTGCCTCACGTTGACTCCTCGTACTTTTAATCATCCATCCTGTTTATCTACAGTGTTTGCATACCCGCTGTGTCATTGCTGATTACTTACAGTAATTTCAACCAGAAAAACAAACCTGATGCATCTTCATTTTGGCTTCCTCGAGGGGTTGAAAGTGAAAAAATCTCCAAACTGCTGTAAGCAAATTTCTTTTGATCAACTCAACCATGAGGTTTCTCTGTAATTTCAGTCAGAGTTGAAGAGTCACATTGCTTTGTATGATAATGTTGCGGATTGTAAGTTTAAACAGTAAAAGCACCCACTTGAAACACAAGATAAAAGTTTGCCGTCGTCAGTATTTGTAGTCTGAGTTATTTTGCCTTTAACCATCTATGACAGCTTTTGTGTCGAGCCTGCCTCTCTTATTCCAAGATCTGATCTATCTGATGGATCTTCACCTGGATGTTTGGCAGCTGTTCCTCTTAGAGACACTCGATAGAGATGTATCTGAGCCGTCATCTCTGCGCTGCTGGGGGATTTGTCAGCTAAGCCACTTGGCTAAAGCACACTTTCACTCACTCTCGGCTGAGCTTCACTTGGCTGGCAGGATGTAATGTGTCTTTTTATCTGTGCCTGAAATTTGCCCCGAAGACAACAGTTGGCAGAGCACAAGACCATTTCCTCTATTTCAGATTTTTTTTAAAAGAGGTCAACATTTGTTTTTATCACAGTGACTGGGATTTGGGGGTTAAAAGGAGGGTGAGTAAAGAGTTGAAAGGGGGAGACAACTGAAGGGATATTGTTCAGAATGCAGCCGGAAGGGAGCGGTCAGTTTGGTTCCAGTAGATGGCACGACTTGATTACAGACAGTCTGTTTACCCTCTGTTTGTTGACATAGACAAGTACATGTGTGTTTCTGCGACCCCCATTAGCTCACAGCTACCCGCATCAGTGAATTGTGAAAGTCAGTAATTTCTGTTGTGAGCAAATCAGGCTTCCATTGATGCAAACTCTTGTCTGTGTGTCCTAAAAGCGTTTCAGCTCAGTACGTCTTCAGCTTAGCGGCACTGAGGGCTGTACTATGAAGCAAGTTTGACATAAATTCCTTTGTGTAAGACCCAGTCAGAGATAACTGGTATCACAATAGTGGTTAGCAACATTCTTTGTTAATCCTTCTTCAGACGTTCACATAAAAGGGGGCGTTTAACAAAGAACCGATCATGTCCTTCAGTCAAGTATCAGGTTGTTATGATAGAAAGCTGTGAAGGATGTAAATGTGTTTTGCGGCATAAAGCGCTGTCACTGCAAATGTTGTTTATTCTACCACTCAGCGCACTCTCAATAACAGCTGCACATTAGAGCTGTTAAACTTCATACATTTAGACATGCACGTCTGACATTGTCCCTAAATGAAGAATAACACTTTAGTTTTTGGCTAAATCAGTAAGTAAGTAAGTAAAATGTGTTTTCTTGATTGGATATTCTCTGTGATAAATACCAAGAGCAGAGCCGGCTGAACCATTAGGCCAGCAGTCGGCAACCTTTTTTGCACCACGGACCGGTTTCAAGCACGATAATTTTCTAGGGACCGGTCATCGTGCACAAAACAAATAATAATAGTTTTTTTTAATTAAAAAAAGTGTCCTAAACGAATAAAATAACAGTTCATTGCTAAATATGTATTTAGTTTATCGAGTCTGTCCCTCTTTTTAAAGAAGCTCTCCAGAGACGTTTGTTTATTTTAGATTGACGAGTCAAGTGCAGGAAACAAGCAGACAGAAGTGACGGGAGGACGATCTAGTCATTTTTCAAAATAAAACACCCTACAGACGCCGCCGGAAATAAAATAAAATGTTTTTATTCTTTGTGTGCAATCCGGTACCAAGTGACCCACGGCCCAGTACCGGTCCGTGGCCTGGTGGTTTGGGACGGCTGCATTAGGCAAGATAGGCAAATGCTAAGGGCGCCGTGGCCTCCAGGGGGCGTCACAAAATCGGGAAAATTAAAAAAAAAAAAGGCATACAAGCTTTCTGCTTCTGCCTGTTTCAGTCTCACATGAACCGTTCTTTATTTTGTAAGATGTACATTATTATGTTTTGTGACTGTCACAAATAAACTGAACTGAAACCAAACTGAAAAAATTCACCTTCAATATAATTATATTAAAACTAGTTATTACTATTAACTCTTAAAATGGAAAAGCTCACATTGATTCAAATGTAAAGCAATGCCCAATTAATATTACTACAAAACAATGCCATTCGATTTCTTTTGTAAGCGTATGTAAATCGCCGATGGAGGGGGGCTGCCATGTAAAATCTCGCCTAGGGTGCCCAGGGGCAGCTCTGACCAAGAGACTAATCAATTTTCTGCAAAACCAGCAGTGTAAAAGGGTATTGAAAGCATTTATATGTTTTCTGCATCACTTACCAACTACATGTGGGTTCCCATGACAATGCACTGCATACACAGAGCTACATACATACATATATATAGCTCAGAGAGAAACATGAGGGAATGATACCACAGTCTCCAAGGCCTACCTCTGACACAGTTGAACTTTAGCGACCATAGAAAATAAATAGTGCCACGTTTATGTAGTTTGTACTTTGTAGACATCCCTACCTGCTATCCCCCCAAAAAAAATGTTTCTAAAACTGACTCTTGGTATTTTCTAATGTCGATAAATAGAAATAAATGACATGATAAATTAATAATAATAAAACTAATGCGTTGTGAGACACTAAGTTAATAAATAACTAATGCTGTAGCTGATTTAATACATCCCTAATAAGTTGGCTTATTAGTACTTTTTCCAGGCAGAGTCAGGCAGAAACTGTGTGTGTGTGTGTGTCAGTGCACTTCGCTGTGCCTGGTATTTTGACAGACCCTGTTAAACAGGGTTGACAAAGACACTGCCCATTCCACAAAACCTCATCTAGTCTGGCTTCCAGAGAAAAGGCCAAAACAAATACCACAGAAATGTCACAGTGTGTATAGATGACACCTCTGATTCATTGTACACAAACGCACACGTACACACCAGACCCACATGCACAGTAATGCACTCAGACACACTTTTTGACAGAGACAGGGGATCATTTGCATAATTTTCACCTAATTTCTTGCTCCTGCCTGGTTGTCCGTGGTCTCACTATGATAAATTACTTCAAGCATCCTACCAGACCCCTTAATATTGTACTAATTGCCCAATTTGGAAGCCGTTCTGCCTGGTGTTTTCTGCAGTCACTTGAAATTTCAAGTTCATTGTAGTAAGTAACACCAACAAATGGTCTTGTAGCGTGTTGTTACAAGCGTAAACAGAAAGTATATGTTGCCATATATACGGTGAGTAACACTATGAACAGCAACGTGAACCCGATTTTAAAGTTGTTTATATTTTAGAAAATGAAGTCTGGAGAATTAACCATTAAAGTCCAGCTGTGGTCATTGATTAAACACCCCGAAAAGTCATGCCCATTTGTCAAAGTTACATATTTAGAGCCATGGTGTTGTTGGTGCCTTAGTTTCACTGCCCTTTAGGGGCAGTGGTGGCCTAGTGGTTTGCAGGGCTGGACATGAATATCCGAATATTCGGTTGTTGTGGTGGTATCCGGATAATAATTTTGAGATCCGAATACTCGGCCACACTCCCCCGGCCAACAGCACGCGGTTCAGGAGGCGGAAAAAGGACCCGACAGAAAGGCATGGTGAGGACACTGCTGCTGTGCCATTGCCCCCCGCCGCCGCCGGTTAATGACTTATTCTAATGACTTAGAATAAGTTCTAAGTCATTAGAATAAGTCCGTCTTTTCCGTTAGGCTTCGTCACTTTCCGCAGCGCACGAGCTGCATAAGCCAAATATTAGGATATTTGTCATTAATTGGACCCAAATATCCGGAGCACAGAAATTGCTATTCGGACTAGCCCTTGTGGTTTGTGAAGCGAACTTGTAACCAGTGGGTCGCTTGTTCGAGTCCCCCGGACTGGCAAGAGATTGAAGTGGGAAAGTGAGAGCGACCGCTTGTCCCAGTCACCACCACTGTGGGCCCTTGAGCAAGGTCCTTAACGCCTGACTGCTCCCCTAGTGCTGCACCGCGGCAGCCCACTGCTACTAGTATGTATAGTTAAGGTTAACTTTGAATAGGATGGGTCAAATGTAGAGAAGGAATTTCCCCAAGGGGAACAATAAAGGTTAAAGGTTAGATTATGTTACAGCCAAACCAGGTTTTGTACATTAGTGAGATCCAGGCTCCTGTAATTTAAGAAGTTACTGTTCTTGTTTATCTCTGCACGGTTACTCAGTGATCAGCAGCCACCTGAAGGCATCTGCAAATGTAATGTCTGACAATAACTTCATAGTGAAGCAGCATTCCATATCAAATCCAGAAAATGTGGATCAGCAAAGCACAGTGAGCTGTTTGCTAATG
>OMNN01026751.1:0-11872 GCA_900302755.1 Chromis chromis
AGGGGGTGCATAAGGGGGAGGGGTTTTATGCAGAGAGTGTGTGTGAGTGAAGGGGAGAGAGAGAGACAGAGAGAGAGAATCAAACGCTGGCTGAATTGGGCCCAAATATCCAAGGTTAATTTTGTGAGAAAGCTGCAGTGCCCAGATAAGACCATCCCGGCAAATGAGTTCTGCCTGCCTGGATTACAGCTAAATTTATGCAGCTTTCCTTATCCTTTCACAAGCTCCTCTGAAGTGGCATAATTAACTTGCGCACATGAAATGTGCACATTTTCTGCATAGTGGTAACATTCCTCATTTTACTGCTTTGATTTTTTTTGCACTATTCATTCAGGTACTTAAATTTTTCTTTTTCCTCAAGTTTAGAGATTTGTTGTTATAATGGTACTAGATGAGTCTTTCACTACTTAATTCTTCTAATTACTCAATGGCTAAATCTCTGCTGTCATTATATTCTGCATAGATATGGCAAATAAACAAACACAGTGCTCCAATTATCCTCAAGTGCACACGGTGTGGGACTATATACAGTAAAAGCATGAGGTGGAAAGATACTAATGCAAAACAGATTTAACTACCGACTAATCATTTATGCTGTACATGTCACATACAGTGTAGTCCATGGGTACACAGAACAGTTAAACATGTACATACTAGACCGCCTGACTGACAGTGAAGGAGCAGAAATCCCTGCTACATGTTCGACCCAGAGAAACCCTTGAATCTTCAAAGCACATGCAGCTGAGATGCAAATATGGTAAGCTGCACTTGAGGACAGGAGGATATGCTTTGCTATTACAAAGCTTTTTTCCCCCTCTCCCATCATGCCCCAGGCTTCTCTGTTTACCCCCCCACCCCCAAATGCTGTCCAAGGAGGGCTTCCTTGGTAGCAGTAGTCCCAAAAACAGCTCCACATTTCAAGTTCTGTTTCCACTCCCACCAGGACTTCAGTATCATCAGCATGTTTAACTGGCAGGCATAACCACCTAATTAATATTTGTCCTGCAGAGAAGCAGCTGCAGATACAAGAACACACATCACCAACACATAAAAATATCTAATAAAGTTAATAAAGAACAGGGACACATTTAGTCATGTCTCAGAGCACCAGAGTCACATGTTCACCAAGGATGCTCTCGTGTAAATTCCTGCAGCATGTGAAATCGTGGGAACAAATGGGAAAAAGCACACCTTACACATAGTAGTGTGTCATATTTCAAGACTATATGACACAATGTAACACAACAATCCTGACCAAAAGAGACATTTGCTTGGGGAAGAGACCCTACTGTGTCTGCCTGACCTTTGCTTCATATTCACACATCTCTGTTTGTTATAGTTTAAAGGTACTCATCATCTCTACCTTAACAACAGATAAACTGTCCAAAATGTCAAAATGCCAGCTGTCCCAGAGGTCACCATAGACTGTGTGTTTCCTCTCTCCTGTAGTTTGTATTTTGTCTTCTCTGCAGGTACCTCTGTCTCCAGAGCGACATGTTTCTGATCGCTGGCCTCACCAACGTCCTCAGTGTTTATTGTTCTTTAATGCATCGTTTGTTAGATTCTGTCTACTATCCTGTCCTCTTGGGCGGCTGTGGCTCAGGTGGTAGAGCAGGTTGTCCACTGATCGCAAGGTTGGTGGTTCGATCCCCAGCCTCTCCGCATGCTGAAGTGTCCTTGGGTAAGACACTGAACCTCAAGTTGCTCCCAGTGGCAGGCAGACACCTTGTATGGAAGTCTGTCGCCATTGGTGTGTGAATGTTTGAATGATAAACACATTGTAAAGCGCTTTGAGTACCACTAAGGTAGAAAGGTGCTATAAGTGCAGACCATTTACCATTTACTCTCTTCCCTTTACTCTCACCCTAACCGGTTAAGCCTGGTTCTCCTGGAGGTTTCTTCCTGGAGAAGGGAGTTTGGCAAGTGCTGCACAAAGGGAATCATTGGCTATCTTTCTATAATATGATACTGTAAGGATTGTAAGCACTGAGATGACTTATGTTGTGAATTCGTGCTACATAAATAAAACTGAACTAAACAGAATGTGTGAGTATATTCTTGAATTCATCCTGCTGCCATCATCTATTCCATCATTAGTAAAGATGAGCAAACCAGAAGCATAGCCATACATGCCTCAGTCATCACACCATCTCCTCAATGTTTTACTGATGAGCTGGATGGTTTGAGTAATGCCCACCTCCTGTCTTTCTCCACACTTTAGATTTTGTTCAGAAAAATTTGCTCCAAAGCATTTCTGGCTTGGATTAGTATTTTTTTTTGGCTAATTCCAGTCCCTTGTTTTGAGGATCTTCTTCACAGCTCAAAGGATTTTTCTGTCATCAGCTGCAGTCATTTTCTGCGGGTGACCTGTCCTTTCATTATTTTCCACCAGTTTTTCCATTTTTCTACTGTACTTTATGTGAGCACACACAACATCTGGTAAAGAAAACCCAGTTTAACAAAGACAGTTGATAACCACCCCTGTGACGCCCGTTATCTCTGCCTGGGGTTTTCGGTTTTGTCAAGCCAACTAATGCAAACAAAGCCTGGCTATGTCAAACTTGCTTTAAGTTGTTTTTGGTTCTTTGGTCCCGCGGCTGTGGCTCAGGTGGTTGTCCACTGATGGCAAGGTTGGCGGTTCGATCCCCGGTCCCCCCCACATGCATAAGTGTCCTTGGGCAAGAGACTGAACCCCAAATTGCTCCCAATGGCAGATTAGCACCTTGCATGGAAGTCTGTCACCATTGGCGTGTGAATGTGTGTGTGAATGGGTGAATGCGAAACACATTGTAAAGCGCCTTGAGTACCGCTAAGGTAGAAAAAGGCGCCATATAAGTGCAGACCATTTACCATTTTCATCTTCATAGATTAACAGTTTTTCTATAATATTTCGGGTCTTCATGTTTCACTCTGATGGCAAGTACAATGTCAACAGATAAAAAGACACACTGGAATGAAGACAGGTGACCCACTGTCCTCTGATGTGTGAACAGTCAATGCAAAAAGAGTCTACAAGTTACATCTGTCAGACAGTTATTAACTTGCACATTTGAAAGTGTGGGAAGTAATAAAATGCATGTCATGTGAAGACATTAAATGAAACCAGGTGCTGGATTCTTTTATTTCAACTTGAACTTTCAAAACCAACACTGTAAACATACTCTTAAAAAACTTTTGGACAGTGTAGTATATTGTGCAGCAATGATGTGAAGATGATGAAGAAATTCTCCACTGATACCGTCTTGTTTATATATATATAAAAAAAGGTTTATTAAAACAAGTACAGCATCTTCAGGCACCATGGTCTGCCCGGGTGTAGATTCACAGCCAGATGGAATCAGCACACACACATAGCCTCTAACAGTGCTTATATAGGGGCTGGTCTGGTGAAACTAAGACTGAACATATGGTAAAAAATTAAAAAGAGGAGGAAAACATATACCTCCTATTTCAGTTCAATGGTTACCTAAGAGTTGACCTTTGACCTATGCATACCAAACCCCATGAATCAGACCACACTGATGAGGAGCAGATACTTCAACAGCACTGTATATGCAGTCACACATGGTGACTAAATGCAGCGTTAGAGAAGGATAAAGCTAGTTAACAAGAGAGAAGTCAGTACAGTTTAGTTACACATTACCTTAAAATAATAACGTATAACAAATAACAAATAATAGTAAAAATGCATACTTAGCGTTACATGCTAAAATAAGTGTGAATTTCAAGAGAATGTATCACATATACTGAAGTATACAATTTACTTAGTCAGAGCCGGCTCGCCCATTAGGCAATATAGGCAAATGCTAAGGGCGCTGTGGCCTCCAGGGGGCGCCACAAAATCGGGAAAAATTTCACCTTCAATATAATTATTTTAAAACTAGTTATTACTATTAACTCTTAAAATGGAAAATCTCTCATTGATTCAAATGTAAAGCAATGCCTAATTAATATTACTACAAAACAATGCTATTGGATTTCTTTTGTAAGCGTATGTAAATCACCGATGGACGGGGGGCCATATAAAAGCTTGCCTAGGGCACCACATTGGGTAGGGCCGGCTCTGTATGTAGGTCCTGCAATTCAGTTCAAACACTGAAAGAAACAAATCAGAATTTATTCATGTCCTCTAAATTCAGAATTGCTAAAATAGCGACAGTGGTTGCAGTACAAGTAGAAACAGGATGAAGATAAAGGAGCCATTTTGGTGTGATACAGCAGGTTACATCCAGGGGTAACCAATAATCTTATGGCCTACAGTTCCAAGCCACCAATATTGAATTCTGGGTTATGACAAAACATAGTGAGGAAGACTGTTGTTAATGTCATTGATAACTGTGACTATTCAAAATGTCTGCTTGTGAAAGGTCAGCTGTGCTTTTTGTTACTGTAGCACAAGCCATAGTTTTAGCAGTAGTCAAATGTCTCCCCTACTGTCTGAATGGGGATATCAGATGTATAAACTCACCCAGCTCACATGGCTCATGACCCTCTGGTGTGAATGCTTATGAAACCAAACCAAAAGTACAGTTTGTGGAGATGCCAGCGTACACAGCAATGACTGTGAAACTGCCAGGTCAGGGGTGACTTAACATGTGTGTATAATAAGACACTCGTGTACAATTCCATGGTTCTCTAAACTTTTAGTTTTTTTTTCAGATTGGCAGAAAGGCTCCACTCTGTCCTCTGATGTTCCTACCTACCTCAACAGGCCGACCCAACGGATCATTATCATCAGTCCAATCTTGCCACATCACCACAACGTGCAGGTGAGCACTTTTCAGTCACTGATAACTTTCCACTGAATAATTTCTGAAACAGTTTTTTTGTGTAGTGTTGTCTCCCTAATCTTATTTAGTCATCTTGATGCCCAAATGCAAAAATAGATTATGTAATAATTTTGCATACATATTTATTAATCCATTGGAGCACATGTTTTCCCTCCAGTTTTTTTCTTCTGGAAACAGTAAATTCCCCCTTAAATGTTTTCCTGCAACTTTAAAGTTGTGTTTCAAGTTTTATTGAATTAAACTGAACAAAGGCACAATGACTGTAACCTGGGAAGGTGACTAGAAAGTATTGAATGTGTTATTCATTTTAACTCTAAGGTTTATCAGTAGCTTGATTTGTTGCTATTTGCTCGCTAGCTAATGTGAGCAGGATTGCAAGCATCATTCATAGTTTAAGAAGTCTGGCTTTGCTCGTTGGCTACCAGTGATTTTTTGCAGTGTTGAGTTTGTATTTTGATGTACTGTTTTTATTTACTGTCTTCATCGGACCACTTAACACCATCTACCTTGTCAACATGACTACTGCTGAGGGAACGTGGTCACAGACTTCAGAATCACCTACTCCGACCTGAGTGCAGCTACAGAGCTTGTAACTGAGGGAACCACAGTCTTCATTTGTCATTGTCTGTACTTATCAACCTTATGTGCAAGTTTGTTGTTGCTTTTATAGTTTAAATATGGCAACTTTATTATTTTGAATACTATGCAGTTGTTAATTGTTTCTTCTATCAATTCATTAGTTCCAGCTACTTTATCTACTTTATTTACTTCTGTAGACGTCACAAGGGGCTGGAGCCCATCATGGCTGACATTGGGTGTGAGCATGGACAGGTCGCTCATCCATCACAGAGCCAACACAAAGAGATATGCATACCCACTCACACCTACAAACAGTTCAGAGTAACCCATTAACCTAACATGCATATCTGGACTATGGAAGGAATTGTCGTCTTTGGTGTGTGAATGGTTGAATGAGAAACACGGTGAAAAGCACCAGTAAGGTAAAAACAGCGCTATTTAAGTGCAGACTACCATGTTCACTCCACACAGAAAGACCCCAGCTGACCAGCAGGTTCAAACCCAGAGAGAACCTTCTTGCTTCTTGCTGGTAGATGTCTGTGTTAATCACTGCATGTCTGTTTTTGTACTTCTTAAATTTTAATATGTCTGTAATGTACACTGTCTTCAAATAAAGCAACAGATTTGTTGCGGAATGATTTTTCCATCTCTGTTGTGTGCGTTCCATTATGAGCAATGTGTGTGATTTGGTAATGTTGCTAGGAGCAAAATCATCAAATCCAATATCCTTCACCCCAATCTTCTGACTGATTTGTAGCTTTGGGGATTCTCTGCTGTTGCTCCACCATGAGGTTGAAATATAGAGTTGTTCAGTATTTTGGTTTGTCATCAATTTCCCGTAAACTAAAACCTAACTAGCAAATGTTAGCATGGTAACACAATAAATTAAGAAAGTTAGCATGAGCATAGAAATAACACTGCCTGCTGAACATGAGCATGTTTACATCCTGATTCATTTACACATTTACCTTGAACAACCTTGTGGGCTCTTAGCAGGGATTAAGACGACAAACAGCCCTGTGATGAAATGGAACAGGGGCTGTGTTGGTGTATTGTTTGCTTTCTAATGTTAACAATGATTCATGTGTTTACCAGCTTGTCAGAAGCCAAAACATTTAACAATGGCTTTTAATCTCATATCATTCTCTGGAAACTCATCATGAATTATAGAAAGTTATCAATCTGACTATAAATGTTTTCACAATGAATGTGAGTTAAACAGGAGAAATACATCATACACATTGCAAGTCATTTGAGCTTGTGTTTATTTGATTGGCTGCTGCATCTCCAAAGAGAAAATGATGCTGATTCACATTTTTGATGACACTGCAGGATGAATGCTTTTTAGGCAGACTTGAAGTTGCTCTAAGGCCCCGTCCACACGAAGCCAAAACGCTTATAGTTTCAAAAACGTTCTTCATAAAGACGGAGCTGTTTCAGTAAATGTGTCCGTCCACACCAATTCACTTGATACGCCAGAAAACGATGTAAAACACATGCCAGGCCTGTTGGTGGCGCTGTGTATTTGTTTGGTGAACACGGTGATAATGCAGAAGAAGTATATATTATTGTATTGTATTTTTATTGTATGAAATTGGCAATTAGTGTGTTTGGTGTATGTTTTTTCTCCTTATTAATATGGAAGTGAAGCCAAAGACTCAAAATTGTCAGAAATGTTTTGTGTTGCCAAGGAATTCCTCGCTAAGTTGTAATTGGACAGACCATCCAGACATTTCTTGGGGTTTTTTTTAGTAAGGGGCAGGTAAAAATAAGATGTATTCTTCTCCCTGCTCCTTTCCGAACATGATAGGATTGTGAACATTATATGTTGACATGTTTGGAACAAATAAACGAAACGAAACGAAGTATATTTTACTGTAATAGTGATAATAGGGTGACTAGCTTCACCAGTACACACGCAACACTGTACGGCGCCATTGTTGTAGTCATTTTCTGAGTTTGGCACATGCGCATTTATCGAGAGGTTGAGCTATGACGCAAGCGTTTCAGAAAATTATCGGATACAGCGTAAACACGGAGCCGCGTAACCACCGTTTTCAAATCTTTCCACTCTGGGACCTGGTTTCAGAAATGACCGTTTTCAGACCCCAAAACGCTTCATGTGGATGATACACAGGTTTGACTATTTGTGTGTTTAGGCCTGGGCTCGTCTTCGTGTGGACGGGGCCTTAATGTGGCCTAGTTTGGAGGTGACACGGGGCTGAGTATAGACCAGAAAGAAAAGAAGAAGAAAAAAAAAACAACAGGGCTTAAAAAAAGTCAGGTTTCTTATCAGTTTTCTTGGTGTCGAATGATTTTTATACAATAGATTTCCTGCATTCCTCTTGCTGGTGTATTACAGTGTGTATGCTTAAAGCTTCAGAACAATGAAAGAACCTGGGAGTGAACACTGCAGCTCATACAACTGAATACTTACATGCTGCATGCATCAGATATTAAAGATGTTATTGAAAAGGAAAAAATAGCTCTTCAGAAATTAAAAAATGTGGCGCAATGCTTTGTCCTACACTGTCACTATGGTAACAATATAATTAGTGAATGTGCTCACTGTCACTGTCAGCAAGACGGGACTGAAATTAATTTCCAACATTTCACAAATGAGTTGATGAGCGTGAGATGGAATGGATTCTGTTGGTACTGACAGATAAAAGGAGCGCTGATAATGGAGACGATTTCTGCTCATAATTCAAGGTTCTGGATTCTAGAGAAAGAACATCCACATCCTTCGCTATCACATGAGCAAACTTGGTATTCTCCGGCAGACATGTGCCAGCAGTTTTCATCAAATACCCAGCATAATCTTTTCAATCATGTATGCCTTGCATGTTGAATGAAGGGTGAGGATTACCAAACCTTTGTTACAGCATGGAATAACTGTTAAAATTCACAAATGCCTAAATTACTTTTTTTCCCATATCTGATGTGATGATCTGTACTTGCATCAACTTACTGCCAGACAGAAGGGCGCTTTGCAAAGTCTCAATCACTTCCATTGTGATGATTTTCTGTGTAATCCAGCAATTTTCAAAATCCGGATTATCTTATCATCTCCCTCCTGATAAACAGAAGCAAAAATAAAGTCAGATTTCATTTACACTGTCCAGGCCAAAATAATCACTCAAACCCCAGTGAATTTATGAATCTGGGTTCATGCCCTAGTCTTTGTCACATGCATTTTGGTATGTATTGGTATGTATAGTTTGTATGTAATATGTGTACAAGAAAAAGGAACAATCTTTATGTCATCATTTTATCATTTGGCATTCAGTGAAAGTATTTTGTATACTGCATTTCCTCAAAAAACAACAACAACAACAACAAAAAACAGTAGTCTGTTGAACTGGGGATGAAACAAGGCTGGATAAACTCATATAATATAATAATTCCATATGATGTGCATCCTAGTTAAGCATAATGCACATTTCTATTGCTTTACTTGAACAAATTCAACAGAATACATGCTTATTTTCAGTACTTTGTTGTTTTGGATTACTGATCTAAAGCTTTCATTTTGCTTTGTTGTCCTTTAATCCTGCTGGCTGTGGTTGCCAGCAAATGTTTCACAATAAAAGCCCTGTTAAGAAATGAAGGGTTTCTGTCCACTTAAATACGTTGTATGAACGTCATAATGCAGTAACTTTAACAGGGCAAATGTAAGTAAATCAAAATGAGGCTTTGGGGGCCGCCGTATAGCTCGCTGAGTTAAGGCGTTACCATGTGGGTGCAGGTCACCAGCAGCGGTCATGAGTTCGAGTCCAGCTCAAGACCCTTTGCTGCATGTCATTCTCCTCTATACCCCCTTTCACCATGTCTCTATCAATAAAAAATGGGAAAAACTACCCACAAAAATGCTTTAAAAAATGAGGCTTTGGATTAAAATACACCCAATGACACTTATCAAACAGTGGAAATTCAAAATAAAGGCCAGTTAACTTCTGTACAAGATAGAGATAAAGAAAGCCCTGGTCTCTATAGCCCTGCTGGCTTCATGGATCCATTAAAGTGACAGCATTCTGTCATCAGGCCACAGGTCACCTTTCTGTTAATGTTCCTCACATGTTCAATCAGACAGATTCACCACAGTGCCATGAGAGCCACAGTGCACACATGATATCTGTCATTCATGAGAGTACATCAAGTGATGTATAATGCATAATAATGCACCAACAAACAAAAGACTAAATCTAAACTAACGGCAGCTTATCAAACTGTCCTTTTGTGTCACTGCCACCCGCATCAATATTCAACCACAATAGACGTAGAACAGTTTTTCTAGTTTAAAATGCTCTTCATAAGGGGAGTGGATGGGTGGAGGCAATAGAAGTCACAGCACTTTCAAACAGGAGGCTGAGGTCTGTGTTCCTGTATCAGACCATTACTTTTGCATTTAGTTTCATTCTATTTTTATGACTTAAGTGTTGTTTCCACTCACTGTTAGATTAAGATTAGGCACCAAAACTCCATTGCTACATGTAGGAGAAGATCACAGTTTGGGTTCAAATACATTAACAACATGTTTAAAGGCAGACAACACTAGCAGAGAACATTTGAACTACAGTCTAAGTACATATATTTTTGATGTTCACAGATTTTTTATAGGTTTATAGGAATAATCTGCTTATTGGAAAATGTTGCCAAATAGTACCCATTGTATTCTAATGTGACACCAAGGGATGCTGACAAAACAGCAGCGTGTGATGAGTTGTGAGTGAGACGAGGCTCATGAATGCCAAGCCTGTGCTTGCTTTTGTCTGCTTCCAACTCCTGTAAAGTGTCTTTAAAGAAGATAAGTGTGTTCTCACTATTGACAAAAGCAGTTAAAGGTAGCGCCACTTTGTTCAATTTCTAAGCCTGAAATCACACTGCTGGTTTTAATGGCTGATTTGAGTTCATCCTGAATATGTTACACTTGTCATAATGGACTGTTTTTCTTTTTTTTTTTTGTTATACACATGAGAGGGAAACAGTTGAGTCCTTTCTTACTGACAATATGAAGCATCTGAGGGCTTTGCAGAAAGAATTATGGCCAATTAGACACTTTTGAACATTTGACTTGTTTGAAAATTAATGATAAACAATATATGCACCTTTTTTCTTGACTGTACCAAACATATACGAGAACAGTAACTCCAAAACCAAGGTTCATTTTGAATCATGCATTCTGTTTACCATCACACACCAAAGGGGAACTTATCAGAAGCGCAGCCTCATCAGTATCAGTATTTAATCCGCTACAACATGCATTGTTGCATGAACAAGCTTTGTGCTATCCTGCGAGCATTTTGTATTAAATGACTTCTAGAATGTTTGGAATCATTTATGTCTTGCATGTTGAGTGAAGAGTGATGATTCCTGAAACATTTAGCTCTTTTGAAGCACGTTGTCTTTACATCATGTAGTGAAAATGTTGAAGGGGGTGGATGTGTGGTGAATTTTCATTTTAGATCCCAGTATTATAATAATAAGAGGAGTGTAATATGTGTATTTACTCCCCTCCTCCACTCCTGTGCCTTCAGCTAAGTAAAATGAACAACTGTAAAGTCCACATACCCTACGTATCAAACAGCAGGTGTTTTGTTTTTACAGCCTTTTAGCTTTAGACATATTGACTGCATCTATGAGTGGCTTTAATGATGAGGACACAGCTATATATAGATGGCTGTCAAATGTAAGTATTGATATGATTTGCAGAGATAAGAGGGTTAGGAAGGTATGTGAAGATGGAAGAATCAGATGTCAACAACTTTTTCCTGTAATGTCTGTTCCTATTCTGTAAATGGATTCTCTTTTGATTATAACATTTGTTTTATGTTTGATCTTATTTTGCATTTGTTTGTCAGCCAATTGAACATTACACGTGCTTGTGCAAAAAAAAAAAAAAAATCAACTAGCCATGACCTTTCATTTAAAAAGCTCTGCAGCTATTTCTTGTATTTTTATTGTTTACCAAAAATAAAAAAACGTCACACTTGTTCTGGCAGTCTGTGTGTTTTATAATGCTACAGTTGTGATGGGTGTGAGATTGCAGTCTGAAGGGATTGCAGGGTTGGCCAACTTCCATGTCTGATGAATTGCACTCCATTATTAAAACTACCAAGCACATTTTCTGTTTCTGCTGCAATCAGGGCATTGATTGCAGGACAATGGATGCGTTTGATTGAGACATAATCAGACACTTCACTAATTTGACTTCAAATGAAAATCAGCAGCATGCAGCCATGAGGTAACACCGCAGTCCTTTTTCTAATGAGGTCAAAGCAGTCTGTAAGGTCTTGAAGGAACTGTGGTCACATCTCACAGAATTTGTTTCACAGCACATGCTTTTTAAGGAAGTGACTGAAATAATAGTTTATATAGAAGTGAGTCTTCTGAACCCGAAAACCTGCTTTCTTTACAGGGTTCAAGATTCAAGATTCAAGATTCTTTATTGTCATGCACTGTGTAACAACATACATCATCACCAGTGATGAAATTCTTGGTAC